>JBBMKB010077610.1:0-12983 GCA_037833945.1 Alaria marginata | reverse complement strand
CCGAACCCCGTCCCTATACTATTATCAAGTAAATGTGTCCCCAAAACGGGTTTCCAGTTGTAAAAGGGTTAAGCCGTTTAGAACTGCACCCACATTATTGGCCAAAAATTACTTCAAATTAGTGTAGGGGATAATTTCTGCGATGTATTAAATATAATTAGTACTGGTAAAAGGGTATAACGCCAGACTGACCTTCCAAACAACGGACTCGTCGAGTGCGCTCGCGGCCCCCCATGCAAAGGCTGACTGTGCCCGATCCCTCGCCCGGCGCGGACCCATGGGACCGACGCCTGCGGCGCAATATTACTGAACGATGACGGTGGACCCAAAAATCCACCGCGCGCCAGGGGTGTGAAACCCGGAGGTCCAGCCGTCGACGCCGAGACAGATGCAGACGCTTGCTGGATGGAGCTGGGGTAGTGGAGGGACTGGGGGCCGAAGTGACCACCACCCCCGCCATGAAGCTGCCCCCCCGCCCCCCCGGCACCACCGTAATACTGCAGCGTCGTGGCGGTCTGAGTGTGGTCCATACTCAACGCCCGCCCCCCTCGCTCGTGGCCCCTGGTGACCTCACCCTGGTGGGGGTAGCTGGTGAAGCTACCGGGGTGGGTCATGCCGGGGACTTCCGAGGCCCGTCTACGGTTTCGCCGCATCGCTCCCTGCCCTAAGTGGCCCGCGCCGTGTGCCGCAGGCGGGCTTTGCCTGTACGTCGACTCGTACCGCAACCCGGGCCTCTGCAGCGCGTAGCCGAAGTCGCTCGTCAGGTAGTTCCCGGACGGGCCTCCGCCCAAGCTAAACGTCGCCGCGCTGTAGCTGCACGCCTCGGCGTGCCCCGGGTCGACCTCCGTGTCACCCCCCCCCCCCCAGCCAGCGGAGGGTAAGACGTCCCGCCTACGCCTCGAGCAGGGTATCCCATCGATCGAGCTGTCAAACCGTTCCCGCCCCCAGCACCAGCACCACCACCTCCACCCCCATTACCGGGAAACGGGTGGTGCGCTGGCAGGCCGCCACCGCTGCCCCCCCCAGCGGGCACGTCGATCGGTCGAGACATGGAGCCTAGCGCGTGGTCTTCTCGGCCGCCGCGAGGCCCCTGAGGAGTGTGCGCGATCTGCATGGCCATCAGGCCGCCGTCTCCGCTGCCGTGGCGGATGTGGCGGTGTAACGGGCTTGCGTGGTACGGGGTGTGGCTGCCCAAGGACGCCGGGGTGCCGGAGGCGCTTAGGCTGATGCCCGACAGGGAGGAGATCCCTCTAGATTGAGAGGATGAGCTGGGAATGGCCATGCCCCTCCTCTGCTCCCGCTCTCGCTGCTCGCGCTCCCGCTGCTGCTGCTGCTGCTGCTCTCGCTGCTGCTGCTGCTCCTGCTGCTGTCGTTGCTGTCAAAGTTGACAGCGCGGGTAGAGACGGGGGGCATGGGACAAAGATGACGGAGGGTCGAGACGGGTCGAGACCATAGGGCATGGGACAACTGTCGGCGGTGCATCCCTTCAGACTACCATTGCGCATCGACGCCATTCAAAACTCTCCACAGGGATGCGACGAGGCGCTCGACAAGCTCTCACACACACTAGACACACCCGAATCCCGACCGCAAATCCCTTCCCGTGCTCAACCAACTCCGCCCCGACCAACTAAACCCCCCGTACAATATTTCAACGCTACTCCAACTCTAAAAATGATCTTGCTCGAATTCCAACTGTTTCGGGTCGAAAATGGTGGGGTCACTTTCTAAAGGGGTTAATTAAACGCAAACTCAAAACGTACGTGCTGTCGCATCTGCTGCGCAGCCTTGCGCTCCGCCTCCTGCTGGTCTTGGTGGTGCTGGAGCTGCATCGCCTGCAGCTGCCGCGTGTACCGGTCGCTGGTGAGCTGATCGTCCGCAATGGTTAACGCCCCAAGGTCTCTTGGATGCGGTTGCCCGGTGATGAAAGGGTGCGACGCCGCCTGCCGAGTGTCATGCCGTCAATTCCAGCGAGGTGAGGGGTTTAGGACGGTGTCTAACAAGGCCCCAGCGAAAGCAAATTATCATGGCTGCATCGGAACTTTAGCGTGCGCAGGTACAATACATGTGTGACAACGCGGGAGAAGCCTCGAACCCGCACTATCCGGATTATTATCGACTGTCTTTGGAAAAAAACAAGAAAAAAACGCCTCGTACAGCGACACATGTCTACACACCCTAACCCCCCCCCCTGCTCTTGCATCTGCAACTTTCGCAGCAGCAACAGTCAGTTGTGCGTGTTAAGCGTGCTTTTTTTTGTATCCTCCCGCAGTTTGGTAAAAGTAAAGCTTAACTAACGCTCACTACACTTCCACGTATTATCATATGCCGCGTCAATTTAACTCAAGTGCATTCGCAATCCAGCGCTCGTAGCTATCGTGCCTTTCGGTTTCCGTGGCAACGGCAGCGCAAGCTGCCACTAGCGACGGTCACCGTGACTACAGTAGCGCAAGCTGTCGTGGCTCCAGCAACAGCTCTGCACAGCCGCCCCCGTACCTGCTTCGGCTTCCAGCGCTTCCAGGGGTTGGGGTTTAACAGCCCGATCACAAAGTGCGTGAACACTCTCCGAGCCTCCTTCTCGTCCGCTACGTCGCGCGTGTTGGCGCCGCCCGAACCTCTCCGGTTCGCTCCCGGCAGCGGGTAGGCCTGCACGATGTCCGGAATGTTGCTGTGCTTGAAATACTTCATCGACTGGGGAACAGCCGCGCCCGTATCTCTCGCGTACTCCTCCGGCGTCTTGAGCACATGTCTTTTGTGGCGGCGTTGATCGCAAAACAAATTTAAAAAAAAACGTTGCGGGCGGGCGGGCGGTCCGAAAATGAACCGGTAGTTAGCTAACTTTACGTCAGCGGCTGATGTCATGCCATTTTCGTAATAAAAACGGGTCAGGGGACGAGCGTTGCAGAAAGGTCGGTGGGGGTTCGCCGCTTCTTTCGCAAAAAAAGTTCAAGGGGCGAGGGTTACAGGAATATCGGCGGGGTTTCGCCGCACCGACAGGCGGGTCGCGCCCTGCGATAGCCACCCTAGAGCTTCAGCTTGCGCGACTATCGAGCTCGAACGGTGCATCCTTGCGAGATCAGATGGATATGCTTAATGTCAGACACACACCAAACTGCCGCCAAGGGGAATTGTCTTCCTCTCCCGACAAGCCACGGTCACACCGCGAACGCCGCAAGGGAAACTCCGTCTCGGCCTCTCTGCCGCGGGCTAGTCAAAGGGACAGCAGTGGCGTTTTTC
The DNA here is from genome assembly GCA_037833945.1 of Alaria marginata. Classification (NCBI taxonomy): domain Eukaryota; class Phaeophyceae; order Laminariales; family Alariaceae; genus Alaria; species Alaria marginata. Next base: position 9,746 of record JBBMKB010077610.1, on the reverse strand, counting down.
TAATTTTGCCACAACCCCGGAAAAAAACGCCTGTGCCAAGAAGTTTCAAGTCTTGCGGGCGACAAGACGGTATAGCTGTATGATAGCCATTAACTCGCGCAGCAGGAAATTTTGCAAATGCCGTCAACTTGTGCGCGTTGTTGGTCGGCGGCGGCCGACATATAATCCGGCTTCAGAGATCTCGACAGGGGCAGGCCCGGTGAAAATTAGACACTCGCATACAAAAACATAGAAAGAGCAGTAGTAGGTGCTCACCGATACCCCCTCCCCCCGCTCTGCCTCTGGGTCCTCCTCCGCGCGGCCTCCTCAAGGTCCGGGCTGACCGCCATGTCGGCGCTTCTCCTCCCTCTTGACCTTACGTCGCCCCCCCCGCCCGCCCCCTCGCTAGCCGGCACGTTCACCTGCGAGGCAATCATAAAGCGGAGCGTCGGCGTGGACATTAAAAAAAAAAACTATATCCTGAGAACGACGCCTGAAATAAAAAGACGACGACGCGCTAACTTGGCGCCACGCCGACCTGACCACTCTGAAACGATTACTTCACAAACGCGAAAGAGCAGCCACTCATCCGGGGACAGTTCAGCCCCAACCCCGAACCAAAACGCTTCGCCCGTGGCAATGCCGCTCATCGGGGGATAGTTCAGCCCGAACCCCGAACGAAAATCCCTCGTCCGTGGCAGTGACAGGGGTGGCCTGCCCTCCTCGACTGGCGAGCACAAGTCGATTTGCTACCACTAGCAAGGTAAACACGCACCTTCTTGTAGAACTTTAGGGTGTCCTTGCCATTCTCCAGCATGAATTCCGGCAGATTCCCGGTCATCTCCACGATCCGGCAAATCTGGTTGTGGTCAGACACTCCGGGAAAGATGGGCAGACCCAAGAACAACTCTACGGATATACAGCCCAGCGACCAGATATCAATAGCCCCATCGTACGGCAAGCCCAAGAGAACCTAGTGCGGTTGGTTGGGGGCAACGCGCGGTGTAAGACGGTTTAGGGGTTAGGCGATGGTAGGAGGGACTGACTAGGGGAAGGTAAGAGGGATTAAGGGATGGTAAGAGGGACCAGGGATTAGGGTAGGGGATGGGTTTGCGCTTACACATAGGCGTTGAATAAAACGGGGCCCACACACGACGGTAGGAAGACCTACTGGCATGGAACTACGGCAGTGTCGGCGGTCTAAATAACCCGGCGTTAGTCCAAATAGCGAAAACCACACAAGGTTTACATACAGCAGTGATGAGAGGCCTTCCTCTTCACGTCAAAAACCCCCAAGCAGAAACCGCAGAAAACGTGCGGAGCCATATCGGGATTGCTGTATTGCAAGCATTCCAACAACTGTCCGTGAAATCTGGCTTTGCGTCACACTCTCAGGGCGAGCTAGCATCCGCGGTTGTGCGTCGTCCATCACCTAAAGCGCGGCGGGGAAAAAGAGGCATCCCGCGCGGCTTCGAGAAGCTCACAACAGCGCAAGGGGAACACCTGGAACAATATAACAATATTAAAAAAAAAAAACATCCCCCAAAAAACAAAACGGAAATATCAGAGTAGGAAAAATATCACAACATCATATCGTATTATATCATACCTATGCTTTGGGTCGTCTCGAGTAAAAAGGCGGCGACACTTTTCCAGGGAGACAATCATCCGAACAGTCCACGTCCGTCTGATCGGCGGAGCGACCGCCCATCTCCTCGCGCGAACGCAACGAAGAGGCAAGCGGCCTCGACCGACCAACCACGAAACACACACCATATAATATAACTCACAGCTCACGCCGTGTTTTAACTTTGTACAAAATATACGTACACGTCACGACTATGGTCGATAGGGCTGTGAGTGGTCGATAGGGCGAATAAGCCGGACTTGATGTTTCATAACCTGGTAGTTATAGTTACCAGTTGCGAGTGAAGTAAGCTATAATAAACAACCGACTTTTACTCGTTCTCGATAAGAATCACGACTCCAGCCACAAACTCACCCCGTCAGATACAAGGACGCAGAAACGCGTAAAATACCGTACGCCAACTGACTTGTAACACCCATATTCTATATCATACTATTAATAATAGTCAACTAATAATTAGTCGCCGAACTACAGTCAGCCAAGTCAAAGCTCAATACAAAGAAGACGAAATCCGAAAAAAAATGACGTCAAGCAACTGGTTAAAATACCTCGCCAACTAGTAAATAATAACTAGAAATAACTCTAATAACAAGCATAACAACTATTATTAATAATAGTAATAACCCTAATAACTACCAGGTACCTGGTAGTCAAATAACTGTTAAATTCAAAAACTCTAATAACTAGTAAAAACTAGTCGGCGACATGAAGTCCGCCAGCTCACCCCCCCAACAACCAGGGCCGTATACAACCGATTTCCTCACCTCAGGCGAGCGGTAGAAACGGCTCTGTATGTAGCTGTACATCGTCTGCCCTTCGTAGCACGCGCTCCCAAAATCGATAACCTTTAACCGATTCGAGCCGTGCGTGCCGCTGCCACCGCCGCCGCTGCTCCTTCCCCCTCCCCTAGCCCCTCCTGCTCCAGCCTCGCCTCCGGCGGTTTTGTTCATAAGCAACACGTTCTCCGGCTTGAGGTCGCAGTGGATTACGTTTGCCTGCTGCAACGCTTCGAGAGCCTGCGGCGGGATGAGGGCAGGGAAGAGGGAAGAAGGAGGTGGTGGAAGGCCGGGGTCACTCCGCGCATGTTTCGGAGTTCAGTCGTTCTCGGAAAAATAAAAAAAAGAGCTGCCGTGTACTGTGGTACCTCTTGGCGTGTGGCGTAGATGGCTACTGACTACCGCTGTAAATAACGTATTAATCACTCAAACAGTGCCCTCTTACCATCCACTGCTGTGGTCTTTAACCCTTCTAGACGTGCAAAACATATCCCACACTAATTCCAACTAGTTAACCCTGAAAACGAGATGCACTTCTAAAGGGGATAAGGATTGGGGGTTCAGAAATCTCCGAGCGTGGACCACATTCGCTCTTGCTCACAATGCTCATGAAACGGCTCGCACACGCAACACGCACGCACAGGCAGCAGCAATGCAGCAGCCGCTAGCGGCCAGTCGGTGTGTCGAGCCAATCAGCAAACTGTCCGCCGTTTCAAAAGCTGGAACCACACCCAAAAACAAAGAGGCGACCCACAACCAACTGCGCGCCTAGTAGACAAGCAGATCCATGACAGACAACGACTCAAGGCAGTATACAGAAGCATGGCACAAACATCACGCACCGTACCAAAGACCCCACCCCTACGTCCGCATATAGAATGCACAGCGTATACATTGCGCACTGCACCCAAGCACTCACCTCTACGGCAGCCTAAAGAGGCATAGCATAAACACTACACACTGCACGTAAGAACCCACACTAGACCCAAGGACCCACATTGGACCCAAAAACCCACCTCCAGTATCTGCTTGATGAACTGTCGGATCAGCGACAGCGGCAGGCCTCGAAACTGGTTCTGCTTGAGCAGCTCATACAAGTTGATACTCAGGAGCTCGAAAACCAGGCACAGGTGGTTTTGGAACTGAAAGCAGTCCAGCAACCGCACGATATTCTTGGTATCGTTGGGGTCGTAACGTTCGTTAAGCTGGAGGGGAGAGGGGGTACAGCGGGAGACGGGGTGGGTGCGACAACGCGATTATAATAAGTTAATCGCATAATGGTGTACCTGGGACCTGGTATATATGTGTGCCCACATGATAAATTCGCCTGCTATCATATCTGTCATCCTCTCACAGGCAGTTACTGACATCACCCTAACGAGACACGGCAGCGGCAGTGTCACAGCTGTCATCAAGGGCCCAACGTACGTGGCAGGTTTGCAGTGCGAGAAGGAGCGCGCGGGCTCGGGTAGCGCTGGCGCCAGCACGCTGACTCAGGCACACCCAAACATAGGAGGCGGCAACAGCAGCAGGTGCTGTTAAACCCAGAAGCTTCGAAAGCATCCATCTATTAGCCGAGGGATCCTTGAATCATATGCTAGCGACCGAACGACCAACGCTGGGCACGGCAGGCACGAGCAGCAAGTGCACTAAAATCCCGAAGCTTCGAAAGCATCCAACTATTGGGCGACGGATTGCCGAATCATCGGGACCGAACGACCAACGCTCGGCGCGGTAGCTGCATTATCTGACAATTTGGGCTACGGCGAAACTGTTGGCCCTCTTCGAGCCTCTTCGAGGTGCATGGTGCACGCACTCGTACTTGGGCGTCGTTTGGGCGACTAAAATAAATGTATATTGGTACACTCAGTTCTTTCTCCGAGGCTACAAAGCTACTGCTGTCCGACGTACAACATGTCCGAGTATACATGCGAACCCTATCACGAAACTACGACCTGGTATCGTATAATACTAGCTGCTGTAACTGGCGCACTCGCTGGGTCATATATAGTTAAGGCATGATTTCGGAATGCAACGAGGTCGTCTTGTCGTATTCGAAAACCCGCTACGTACACTACAACCAATACTATTAACTCCTTTGGAGACTTGAGACGTAACAAGTTCCGTACAAGTGACGATTGCAGTGAGGGAACTAGCTAACTCTAAGAGTCGCTTCTCGAGACCATCTATACCGCCACATTCCAACATACAGCATGAGTCACACGAAGCAACCAGGGATACTCGGGTAGGGGGTGTACTGTACCCGACCTGCAGTGTAAGGAGCAACGAAGCACGGCGCTCAGCATGGCGATGCTCGTACTGCTACTAGCCCTGTCTAGGCGCCTCGACAGATAGCACCCGTCCCTTTTTGGGTCGGGAAACATGGGTTCCACAAGGGTGAATATGTTAATACGAGTATTACTTCATAGAATAGCACAAGTGAGAGGATCAACCCAACTCCGCTCCCCACCTGCTTAGCGACCTCGATCTCGAGCATAGCCTGGTTACGGTAGGCGGGCTTGTTCTTCACCACCTTGATGGCCACGATGTCCTTCGTAGCGTGGTCCTGGCACCGAAAAACCTGTCCAAACGTACCCTGCCCTAGCAGATCCAGCACCGAGTAATTCGTCGCAGGGGCCTCCAGAATATCGTTCACCCTGGCGATCAGGTTAAACTCGACGTTATCCTGCCCATCGTTACCCGCTCTCGCGCTCGGGACCGTCAACACTCTCCTCGGAACGTTTGGGGTCAATCGAAACGACGGATTTAGGGCCGAGTACGTCGTGCACATGTCCCTCGTCAGGTCCAGCGCAGGACGGGGGCGCCGGCTAGACCCAGATCCGCCTGGTCTCGCCGTAGCCCTGTTGTGAGAGGCCGGGGAATCCCCCCGCCCCTCGTCGCCCTGCTGCCGGGTCGCGGAACGGTGGTCTTCCTCTTCTCGACCCCCCCACGCGTGGAAGGCGAGGGCATACAGCGTGGCGCTCGGGCCCGAGAGACCGTGAGCGCCGGGGCCTCGCGAGGACGAGCGCGTGGCATCCTAAGGATGGGGTGGGGCGGGGCGGGGCGGGGAGACGCCGAGCCGAGGGGGGGGGGGGTTAAGAGAAAGCTTATCGCCTCGGGGTTTTCGAGTACCAGGTATGATAGTAGTATTGCGGCTGAAATACTAGGTATTGATAGTGCTGTACCAGGTAATTCTTACGAGTATCATACTGTATACCTGGTGCATCTATAACACCTGCTGTGCTCGTCTCTGGGTTTCCATCCCCACTACACGCCGACAAGCCACGAGCTGCAATGGAAACTTATACGGTGTCCCTGTTGGAACTTGACACCCGGCCGGCGGGGTATTTTCGTATTTTCGACAAAAATGGTATGGAGACATGGAGACAATACGTAATCCCATATTGGATACACGTAAACCCATTTATACGCTGATATGCTAGATACGATACACTGCTGCAGTACATGAGGTTGGGGGGGGGGGGGTGGTAGTAGTAGTAGTAGTAGTATATAGCTATAGGAGCGATGCGCTGGGGCAGATGGTGTCGGGTGAGCGCAGTCGACGCCTTTGCGATGTTCTCAACCCACAAATCATACCAGGTACCAGATAAAGTACCAAACATATTTCGCCTCGATGAACGGCTCGGCCGCGGAAAGACATTAAAATCCTCACACAGTTGTGACCAGGATGGAAGAAGTCAAAAACATACCACAGGTATCGGGTTAGTCTATACCAGGTAGCTCTCAGCCCTACGGTGTATAACCTGCAGGGGGGGGGCACGGGGTATCGGGACCACAACAATGTGCTGCTGCTCGTGTATACGCCGTCATATTAGGAGCGCAACTTGCGTACAACTTGGGGGGGATGTGCAGGACGTGTTACGTGAACTCTTGAATACCAAGCTCGGCTCAAAAGTGCAAAAAATGACTTGCAAGCAGAGTGCTGCATGTACTTCTGGTTCGCCGTACCAAACATGTTTTCGTACTCCTTGTACTATACGAACTGCACGATAAAGACGTCCTATTTTCGAACTGCTGTGGCCTAAATCGTGTACAACAGCACGCCCAACTCAGCACACTACATATTTGACCAGAGTGCAGCATTACTCGCACTCACGGACTAAACACGAACAGGGTGAGATGAGATTGATGTGGCTGTGTTGTGTCCTCTCTCGCTAAAGCACGGGGCAGCACCCAAGACATGACCTATTCTTTTCTTGCGCGAAAATACGAAAAATACTTTCAGCAAGCAGACTTTACACTACTCGAACTATCGTACCAGTTTAAGCGTAACTATACCAGGTACCTTGTAGACCGGTACGAAAAAGAAAACAGGAACAGGAACCAAAAACAGTCGATAATCGAGAAGCCCTGTCAACACAACAGCTGCGGCAAAATTGTCTCGATGCACGCGCTCTGACCTGCTGCGGTGCTGAGGAAGGATCCTCCACGCTGCTTTCGCGGGGTGGGTTCTGGCTCGGCTCGGCACCAGGCTGTGCAGAGCTGGAAGAGCTGCGCTGGGCTTGATGCTGCTGCTGCTGAATCAGCTCGTGCTCAGAAGGCGGCGCCAAGTCAGCCTGCGGTACTTCTGTCGGATCCTCGAACCGATGTCCGGCAGCGTTGTCCATTTCGAACCCCCCCCGACTACTCGTGTACCAGCCTCACCCTAACAGGCCGGGGTATACCCCTGTCAAACCTGTGCTTCAAGCCCCCCGCACTATATAGTTTCGTCTCCCTGAGAGAGAGCGTTCGGAGAATCTCGTTCTTGAGATAGAAGCAACAATCAGCCAAAGATATCGCCCGCGCCTTGACCAGGCCGGGGCCTTCACCTTCAGCACGGCACGCGACACTCGTCAACCGAGAGACGCTATGTCCTGCTAGCGACCGTACATGAGGGTAGGGGCGGGTTGGCCGATCCGGCTTACCCTCTCTCATAGTTGCCAATGCGGGGATTTTTCAGGATAATCCCCGGATTGAATACCGCCTTCCAAGGTAGCACCGATTGGAGCAATGATCTCTTTCAACTCAACTTTCAACGTCGGGTGCATCTTCTATGTAAACCATCTCACAAGGTTCGATTCTAGCCGTCTCTGCTTGGACTCGCCTTTTCCGACCAGCCAGTGGCCCAACTCCGCTGACTCGGAGCCTGGTGGTGCTCTGCCCGTTGATGGAACGGTGAGTTCTGAACTGTGAGACGATTGATACCCTGGTAGGCAAACTTACCCTACCCAGTACCAGTAGCACCGGGCACATTCGTGTCCTGGAAGCTTAGCTGGCATCTCTGCGTCGCCGCTACATTTGAAGCATGCGGTGGCGCTCGCAGGCTCCCGAGCCATGTTTAATGGATGATAGAGGTCGATGTGCGTCAACGTTGCCTACCCTAGTGGTCTATGTCTTCCATGCTGGTGAATGAGCGTTCGGTGGTTACAAACTGCGACTCAACAGGAAGGGTGTACAGCAGTACTGCTATTACCTGGTAGTAGTTGCTGAGTGAACATGAGCACTCAGCTCACACCCACACGCCAACTTGCTTCGTTCAGCAGCTATATCTAGGCAAGCTGAGAGCGTTCTTGCAGTGCCGCACTGACTTGTCGCGCTATATCCATTTCCGTCCACCCTCCCTGCCCTCCATATCGCTCTGTGCACTAGACGAGCTGAACGTAGGTGAAGCTTCAGTCTCTGGACACCAGGCTCTGGACCTTGAACGAGCATTCGAACGGAAAACCTTCCACTTCCAGTGATAATTAGCATCGCCACTACCACACTGACTTCTTATAGAAGTTCAGCACCTTCAGCAGCAGCAGAAGTACTCTTACTCGTGGTTTGACTGCCACTCCCGCACGCGCCTCGAGGACACGCGCCTCGAGACCTCGACACCACCATGCGCAGACCACGCACCACCACCACCACACCAATGACGCGCACTCCATCCTACCCCCAACCAAAGCCTCGACGAAAAACCGCATCCACATCCCGCGGGACGGGCACATGCCTCTTCATCGCTGGCGGCCTCCTTTTGTCAAGGTGCTCCGCATTTCACGTGCCTCCCATGCCGGGAACAACACGCGGAGGCAAGCATCGGTGTTGGGGCCCTCCCTGCACCCGCGCCACCCGGCTCCCTGAGCAAACCACCGTGGCATCGGAGGAGTGGTCAGCAGACACTACCGCGGTTCTAGGAGACCTTGCTCGCGAGGAGGAAGGGTGGGAGGGGCACGAGTACGGGTTCGACTGGTACTTGGAGCAGGCTCGGCGAGGGATGTCGGAAAGCGGCGGAGGCTTTGCCCCTCTGCGGATGACCTTCTGGAGGCCGGTGGAGGAGGAGGAGGAGCAGCTGAGCCCCTGGGATACGGTGTATATTATCTTGCGCAACTTGGGGCAGATGGTGGGGTTGCCTTCGTTGGACAATGCTCCGGTGGCGAAGATTGAGAAGTACACCGGGAGCTGGTTGACGTTCCTGCAGAAGGTGTCGAATGGTCGACTTGAGGACCTGGCTGGAGGTCCGCTTTTCCTCATGCTGGAGAAGTACTTCTTGGCGGAAGGTCAGCGACAGGAGTGTTTTTTTTCGATACTAAAATGTCAATCGTGTTGCTTGCTGTGTACCTGGTGCATGTGTTCGTGTGCTTCGTCATGGGAATGGGTTACGCTCTGCTAGACTAGCTCTGCTGGACCACGTACAGCAGTAACTTGGTAGCCTTCGACGATCGGTGGGTTAATTAAATGTAGAGTTGGTGCTCCGGTCGACCCTTTGCCTTCGTGCATTTGTCATTAATAGTGGTCACTCGCTAAGCTTTACCTTGACAGTCAATGTTACAGCCCTGCTGCTGTCAGCGTTTCGGTCCCTCGTTGTCGTCAGCACGAATATGACACCAGCACCAGTATGACACTTCTTGTAACGTAATTCCTGACTACATCAGTATTTTTGCGCTACTGACGCTATTATTAATATTACAGTAGTCGAAGATGGATGGGTCATCGCTGGACGAGTACATATCCTACCGGTATACCAGTATCATACTTCCAAGTAGACTACGAATACACGACGATGCGTATTCAGTTGTGCGGTTATTATAATACCGAGCTGGCGTCCCCATTGGCTCAGTAGGTAACCTCGTAAACCTTCGTAAACCTTGACGGCCATGTTGCGGGTTCGAATCTCTTCGGAGTGAAAAAATCGCAATTAGCGAGGAAAGCGATACTTTATTCGTCAGCAAACAAGAATTAGGGCTGTGAGTCGGCAGGATTTCACGACTGATAAATACCAGGTAGTCGGTAGGTGCCGTTAGCCAACTAACTGACTTTAGTCGGCAAGTCGGCTGGCGAAACCAGCTGATGGCCAACCGACT
>JBBMKB010077599.1:0-12985 GCA_037833945.1 Alaria marginata | reverse complement strand
ATCGCCCGCAACAAAAACGTCATCACATTTTACCTGGTGTGTATGTATGTTTGTCCCTATTTACCTAAATGTACGTGCACTTATGTATACTCCTTTAATACACAAACGGTCGCTATATTTCCGGACGCAGTGGCATAAGAACAAGCAAACGGTACCCCAAGACCTGAAAACTGTCGCAGGAACGCTTGAAGCCACTCGGCGTACGCTCCTGCACGACAAGCACGCCAGACGAAAACGCCGCGGCGGTGTTGTGGCTCTGCGGGGGAGAAAGCCCAACCGCGGCGGGAAAATGGAGAACGGCTATATATGACCTTGCTCGTGATCGCCAGGGCTAAGGGAATCAGATACTGTTTGTAGAGGAAAAAATACCTATCCCGACACTAAAATCAATAACTTACAGGAGGTCACCAAAAAGCCACCCATACAAATGCTGCCAAGAAAAAAAGAAAAGACTTCTCACGGTGTAGGTTATGACGATCACGATCGACGCCGCAGAAAAGCCACAGACCAGCGTGGACCCCAGCCCATCCATCACGTCCTTGTCTAACTCCTGAATGTCGGAGCTGAATCGATTGAGGATGCGCCCAAGAGGGGTCTTTTCGAACCAACCCACCGGAGCACGCATGACCCTCGCGGTCATGGCGTCGTGCATGGTGGTGGATGCCTTGAGAGACGCCAAGCTCTCGAAAAGTGCCCTGCACAGGCACGAACAATAGGCGGTGAATCGATGGCGTGTGCACGGGACAGGATGGGAGGCGGGGTGGGGGTGAGCCGTGCTCTGCATGCCCCTTACAAGCCTTCCGCTATCGGCGGATCCCCATTTGGAACTATGGATATCACGCCCACAGTGTTTTACACGTCCTCACCGGTAGTAATACGTCCTCAACGGTAGTAGTCCTCACCGGTAGTAGAGGTAGTCCTCACCGGTAGTAGAGGACATTTCATTTACCCGACACCAGGGCCACGACGGACCACCAAAAACAACGCACAGTAGTAGTGCAGCGGCAGGAAAAAAAACACACACACACACACACGCACACTTTCAAAAACGACATTGACGAGATTAACCCCTTGAGAACTGCACCACGTTTTTGGGGACAAACTACTTGTAATTAGTGTGGAATGTTTTTTGCAGCTCTAAATGGGTGAAAAGCGGTACTTACCGGCAGACGACGGCAATGATGACGGCGAAGCTTATAGCGACGTACTGCCACATAGCAGGCCCATCATTGGCGTCGGCCTCCAGCTTGTCTACCCAACGAGACAACAGAAGATTCTGGCCGAATTGCAGCCCGTTGAATATCAGGTGGCAGGCTAAGTACGGAATCTGCCAAGCGTTGACGTGATGCAATTGAGGGCGCAGTGGGGAGCAGCAGGTGGCAGGCACACAGCGAGCGGGCGCGGGGGGCGTAAGCTATTAATAGTTACCCTTCGCCGAGTCCAACATAAGACGCCGCCGCAAATGCACATACGTAGTTTGACGTGGTTAATCCCTTTGGCATTACAGTAGTGGTCCCTCTATAGCGCCGGTTGAGTAGTGCCGGTTGCCCGCTGTAGCGCCGGTGAAATCGCTTGACACAGATGGGAATATCAAGTAGTAGCAGTATGCGGAGTAGCGCCGGTTGCCGCTATAGTGCCGGTATTCCGGGCTGGCACACACCGGCACTATAGGGACCACTACTGTACTACAGAGTATGGGATAAGTTTTGCAGTAGTAAATAGGTTAAGGGTGGCGCTATGTCCATCGTACGACGTGGGTCACTCACGAGGAACAAGCAGATACCCCCCGCAGCCCTGACGTAGGCGACGTAGATGCCGATGCCGGGAGAGCCGTGCTGCCTGCCCTCCTCCTTGACAAGCTCGTTCTTCTCGCGGTCCATCGCGGGCTTCGACCCCGCCGCCTCCGCCTTGAAGCTTCCCGACTCCTCGCTGCGCTGCCGCTTCAGCCTCGCGCCGCCCCCAACCTTGATTGGGGCCGTTCGTTTGTGCGTGAGATCGGTTGGTTAGTGGACAGACTAAAAAATGATTGGGTAGCGGGCAGGCAAAAACTGAGAAAAAGAATGTCTACTCGTATTAGCATCTTCATTTGGTTCGTTTGTGCGTTTGATTGGTGAGTGGGCAGACAATAGTTGCGAAAACATGTTGGTATGCATAGCTCGATTTGGCTTGCGTTTTCCCCGGACGGAGCGTTTCACATATAAAAAACAATTCGCGTTCGGTGGTGATAAGATTTGGCTATTCATGGATTCATGGGCTGCATCTTCCCCGTACGGAGCGATTTCTAAACAAAGACTTTGGATGTATCGGTGTGCGACCAAACCAGGTCTAGTGTGTCACGCGCACGCGCATCCGCTTGCGACCAAAAAGTGCCACCCCTGTCATAGCGCGTGTCGACATTTCGAGCAGGTTGGTAGGAACCAAACGCCAATAGTCAAGACAGCAAAGCTCATTTTCCAATTTTAACCTTGTTGATCAGCGCCCACAGGCGCGAGCCCTCGTCTTCCATGAGCTGCCGGGGGTCACCCATCTCCGCCATGCGGCCGTCAGGGCTCATCAGCGCCACCCGGTCCGCGTACCGCGCTGTCATGGGAACCTGACAAAAAAGCGACAAGAATAGGTAAAAAAAACGGGGTCAGACTAAAACGTCAGTGCTGCCAATAGGCCGGTGCGCATAGCCGCGATGGGGTGGTTGTTGGTGGTGCGGTGGCCAAATACGTTAGGAGTCGACCGTTTCGGCCTCTGACGGGCACCCTTTAAGTAAGTCCCTACAACAAAACTAGTACGATATCTAGGGGACAGTGTCGGCGTCTGGTGAACGGCCTTTAGGCAACCTCCCCAACCTAAAAATAGTACGGTAAGTCTGGATGGTCGTTCGTCAGAGGCAAAAACTGTCGTCCCCTGACATATTTGGTGGTGGTGGTGGTGGTGGTGGTGGTGGTGGTGGTGGTAGACGGGGGGGGGCGAACAACGACGTCTCAAACCAAGCCACAGAACATCCGACATCAAAACGTGCAAGTGTGGCGACAGCGCTTACACTTCAATTTTACCCATCCGCTCGAAAAGAAAGAAAAACATATAAGAACAGAAGGTGGTCCTCCTCGTCTCCAGAATTGTTGCCAACCATATACCAGGTAAAAGTGTATATGTCATACCTGGTGAGTGACCATGATGACGGCCTTGTCTCGGAGCATCCCGCGGACGCAGTGCTTGAAGATGTGTTCCCCGACGTGAGCGTCCACCGCCGAGAGCACGTCGTCCAGCAGATACACGTCCGCCTGCGCGTACACCGCACGGGCCAGGGACACCCGCTGCTGCTGCCCACCCGAAAGGTTGATGCTGTTGGTGCGATACAGCATCCGCCGGCCGAGGAAGGGGTTTCAAAGTACGAAATACGGGGCAATAGAAAGCGGCGGCGTGTCCCAAAGGTTAGAGAAGGAGGGGGGTACTTAGCTTAAAAAGGGTCATTATGAACGCAAAAGGGTTCATACGAAACGAAGAGTACTTGTCGCTTCTGTAACCACCTTGGCGAAAAACAATGTCAAGGAAATCACCGTGCCAGAGGTAGCTTGCAACAAAGAAAATCGACGAAACTCTCAATCTCAAAGCTGAAGTGTCAAGTAGCTACGTATTAAAACAAATGCTCGGGGGTATTATACCCAAGGGACATTCACAACCACAACACAAAACGTACCCCTTCTCGCCAATCTCAGTCTGATCTCCAGCCTCCAGAAGGTCGAGGTCGGAGGTGAGCGCGCAAGCGGACAGGACGCGCGCGTAGCGTTCGGGGTCCATGGGAGAGCCGAAGAGGACGTTGTCTCGCAGGGTCGCGTTCTGGATCCAAGCGCGCTGGGCGGCGTAGGCGACACTGCCGTTGATCTAGAAGGGCACGAAAACGAAACGTGCACAGGTAGCAAAAAATAGCAGGTGTGAAGAGAGTTGGGTATCCGGTATTTTTTTGAGTGGACAAATAAAAAACATACCAGGTATGTTGCGTATTTTACATACCAAACAGAGAAAGGATGAGGACGAGGGAAAAAGCAAAAAAAACAAAGCGATGCTCACACAAAGAAACTAAACATGTTGCGTGCAGGACGTACAGTACCTGGGTATGTACCAAAAAGAGCAAGTATGTGGGTAAGGAAAATAAAAACAAAACACAAAGCGATGCTCCCCACGTAGCTAACTCTCACCTCGACAGTGCCCTCAACGCGCTGCACCTCTCCCAAGAGCGACATCAACAGGCTCGACTTGCCGCACCCGGTAGGCCCGTACACGCACACCAGCTCTCCAGGACTAACTTCCAGGGTCACCTCTCTCAGGGTAGAGACCGTGGGGAGGAGAGGCGACGCCGATCTTGAGGTCGCAGAGCGGGCGGAGTCCTTGGGGAGCAGAGCGTCCGTTTGGTGGCTCTTCTGCTCTTCCTGCCCGCCGTCTTCGTCCTTATCATCCCCACTCTGGCTGTGGTCCTGTTCGTTTTTGAGACGGCAGGTATCAGCAGTGCTACTATTAGCCAGAGATTACGTCGGTAGATCAGGTACTCGTTAATAATTCGGTTATATTTCATATAAGCCAGATAAAACAGCGTGAAATGATACAGAACGCTACGCGTCACATACCCGCGAACTGTTATCCTCAAGGCAGCAACCCCATTACATTTACATTTGCAACCTTTTTGGTATACTGTACCAGGTCTGGTTGTACAATCAGCAAAATATCTGGCGAAAAAAATGGGCGTTCTTCTCCGACTGGGGTTGGCGCCCTTTACCCCAAGCTAATTTCAAAAGTTAAAAAACTTATCCCACACAAATTTTGAGTAGTTTTACCTCAAAAATGTGGGCGCAGTTCCAAAAAGGCCTAGAACCGCTAAAAGCGTGGCTACACACGGATCACCTTCACGAATACTACGGCAACAAAAACACCGCCAGGTAGCCATCAAAATATGGAAATAACAACGTCAATGAGACGGTTGTGTCACAAAACACAAAACCTACCACGGGGGGGCAGGCGAAAGTTCCGTTTTGGGCAAGTAGGCCCGTCTGACGGGTAAGCCTGGATCTTAGATGTATCCAAGGGTTACCACCCTTCACAAAATATAGACGAAAAACGCCAACGCGACGGGTGTCACAAAACACAAAACCTACCGTGACGGGCCAGGCGAAAGTTCCGTTCTGGACAAGGAGGCCGCCGACAGGGGCCCTAGCGCCGCCGTTTCCATCGCCGTTCCCGTCCCCGTTCCCCACAGCTTCGGCGCCCATCGGCTGACCAACAACGTTGCCCCTCCCCAGGAAGACCTCGATACGGGTCAGGGACACTCGGGCCTTCAGAGCGAGCCAAGCCAAAAAGGGAACAACAAAGGACGGAGTCAGTGCTGTGTTTTCCGTGCGAGTCAGACCAAAGAGGAAGAACAAACAGCAAGCAGGACACTCCGTATTGTGGTTGTCGTGGGTACACAGGGCGCAACGCGCAGGAGAGAATAATCCTTGAGCATCATAAGGATGGCCGTGGTGCGTTGTGGTGCTGCTACTGTGCAATAAAATTCGAACGGAGAAACGAAAGACCAAGAAGAAAAAAAAGCGTCATAGAAAGCAGTGCGGCACGCTCCGCCTTTCGCATTCGCGCCGCTTGCAGTTTTCTTCACCTACTGATACACCAACAGCCACCTACTGACATGAAACACCAACAGCCACCCACTGATACACCAACAGCCACCTACTGACATGAGATACCAACAGTCCGACAGCAAAAAAAGGCGTCACAAACTTTTACCTGGAGGTAAAAGTTAACCACATCCGGGAGCACCAGCAGCGGGAAGCGGAGGATGCCGAACAGGCTGAGCGAGGTGAAGCCCTGGGAGGCGGTGAGCGTGCGGTTTAACAGCCTCGTGTGCACCAAGAACGTGCACAGGCCCACCAGCGTCGTCACCGAGTTCCACTGGGTCACCACACCAACCATCATCATCTGCGACAAGTGCCAACGGTAGAGGGGAGAGAGGAGTTTTTATGGGGGTGGGGGAAACCACGAGCATACTTCGCGATGGACGTACCGCTTATCGGTGTCGTATATAGGTACTCGAACGTTACGTATAGCTATATTCTTCCACTACACAGAAATTGGGGATTGTCCTGTGACCACGGACTTGCTTATGGCGATGAGATGATGAAAAAACAACAACTACATTAAATTCAGGGGTCAGCAGGGCAGGGGTGGGGAATCACAATCAGCTCGAGCCAAATCGCATGTAGCCGGAGCATGTCGCTTGGCCCACATGCTTTGTCGTTGAGAAGACAAGACATTGCCACCGACCGTGTGCTTTCCTTGTCCAAGAAAAGGAGCACATACAACATGGAGATCAAAAAGAAAAAGAAAAAAACGAGAAGACCAAGAGACGAACGAAACCAGGCAAGAGAGCGAACACACCAGAGCAAACACACAACAAGCGAAAAATTCTTACCATGTAGCCACGGAGAGACCGCATCTCATTGGCACGGCTTTTGTCGATCTTTGACACGAAGTCTTTCTCCCAAGCGAACAGCTTGATGATTCGAATGCCCTGTTCAACCGGATAACCAAGGAAAGACACATGCCGCGATACATTAGTAAGAAAGGGACGTATTTAAGAGAGGTTTAACGTATTTAAGAGAGGTTTACTCCACCTGGCACACCCCTCTCGTAAACCGTAGCCCGCACTTCCACTGAAAAAGCACACAACATCAAGGCCCAACATTTCACGACATTTATAAGGCTATCCATATCTAGCCCATAAATCGTTGTTAATGTCGATGTGGCTACGCGCGAAGTGAGGCTACGCGCAATGGCCGCGTACCTGGTCGTTGGGACCGTAAAGTGTTTTACATACAGTAAGTGACAGTTATCAAAAACAGCTGGTTCAAAACACAGTGCCGCCACGACGTTGTCAAGAGAAGAAGCACAAAACGTTCCCAACAGTCGCAGGCGTCGACCTACCCACGAGACACGCACGCATACGACGCACGTGCTTACTTCGCACTGAGCAACACCATGCAGCGTCTGCCCTCAAGGGGCCCGGCACTATCGTTTACCAGGTATGGCCTAAGAAACCACCCTGGGTGATAATATTTTTAGGTTTTGTTTTTCCATCACCCAGGGTGGTTTCCTGCGGTAAAAAGTTATCCGACGGACCCCGGCGATAAACAGTACTTCAGTTTTTGTTTTTGTTTTTATCACCGGGGGTGGTTTCTTGCGGTGGGGTGGTATCTTAGAGAAGGGCGGTTGGTATCTCAGGCCAAACACGGTAAATAATAGCTCTCGCACGCCGAGCCACCTCCTCTCGCCTGCATCGTTTCTCCGACCACAGACATACGGTCGTCCTTCCGCTTCATGAGGATCTTCTGGAAAGCCTGCGTCTTCTTGGTCGTCCACTTGCCGACGGGCACGCTCAAAACCATGAAGATCACGCCGCCGATGGCGGAGATGCCCAGCACGTAGAACAGTAAGCCCACGGACACGATCACCTATGTACGTCGGGTTTGTTGGGAAACATATATAGGTACACGGGTTGGTTTAGAACCCTTTTGGGGGGCTTGCAGACGGAAAGCATGAAAGCAAATGTTGACTACAGCGTCGGCTACACGAAGCAGCCCAGGCTACAAGGTAGTATGATACATGTGTCCGAAGCGGAACGTGGGGAAATCTACCACACGCGTGCAGCACAATGGTACTACTGCATGATAACCTATTCAGTGAATAGATTCAAGAATCGCACCTGAAGACTGGTCGCCCAGATGAAGTGCGTGTAGCAGCTGTACTCCAGAACGCTCTGTGCGTCCACGGACATGAGGTTGGTGAGCTCTCCCGAGCTGTAGGTGGAAGCGGAGGTGTCCATCTTGAGCATCTTGCGGAAAACCGACCCCACCAGCGCACCCCGAACCTGCAGCGTCCAGAGGAAAACGCGAACCGTGACGAGCGCCACGTGACGTCACAGAGAGAGAGGGCCGAGGGGGGAATATCCATGCTTACCTTCCTCTGTTCCACGGCAACATTGCGACGAGCACACAACATCGGATACCGTGGCTGTTGCGGCAGATACAAGACAAGCCCACGCGCGCAGGGATATCGCACCATGCCAACCATCGAGGCGAGATTGGAGATCCACCTAGAAGTACTGCATCTCATGGGGAAACGCCACCTGCAAACGCCACCTGCTCCGGGGGTCTTCCCCGAGCTGGAAGAACGCACTACGTTGGGCACCACAGCAGTGTTCTTCGTGGACAGAGTTACAGTAGCTCCCTGCCGACACCACCACACACTACCACGACTACTGTAGCTCATACCGCAATAAATGTCGTTTGACATCGAGCAAGCCCGGGAGGAACGACTCAAGAGCTTGCTTGCCCCAAACCCACCCCTCCACCCGTGCCGTTCCGCCCACCCAACTCACCCTGCAGCCGATCCGTCGGCCGATGTGGAAGTTCCTTCCGTCAGCCACGCCCTGCAGAAGGGGGCCCACGAACAGCAGCACCACGAACAGCGCGATCCTCCCCGTGACCCCTCCCTCTCCCTTCTTGTACGCGGACACGAAGTCGATGATCTGCTGCATGGCGAGGGACGGCACGAACTCGGTGAGAGTCGCCACAAGCTGCCACAATCCCTGCGAGATCACCAGCGGCTTCGTCACCCTCCACATGCGCCACAGCAGCACGTACTTTTCGGACGCCGCCGCTTCTTCCGCGGCGGCAGCGTCCGCGTCGGCCTGCTCCTGTTCCACGCGAGTGTAACCTCCCCTGCCCCCGCTGCCCCCGCTGCTTCGTGCAGCGGCCTTCTTCTTGCCGCAGGGGAGTGACGAAAGGGGGCTCCGTGGGTCTGCCTTGTCCATTTTTGCCCACACCACGTTCGACAGATCGTCGTCAATCTGCGAGTGACGTTGCACAAGGTGGTTACACGAGGAGCAGCGGGGGTCACAACTAACGAACAGAAATGTCGCGACCACCACTTGACGCAAAAATAAAAGATACATAGGAGAGGAGAGGAGATGAGAGGTTCAGGTACTTGGTTTTGGACAAAAATTAAAGATACCATGGAGACGAGAAGTTCAGGTACTTGGTCGGAAAAATCCAAGGCAGGCAAGAGGTAGGCAGCGCGGTAGGCAGCGCGTTAGAGTGCCTCATCGTACAAGATGACCGCTGGGTGGATTCGATATGGTGCATCTCGACATCAGACCGGCGCTAAAATACGCTCAATAGAAATATTCCTAAAAAAAAAACGGTCTCTTAAGTAAAGTCCTGTTTCGTTTATACAGGCACTGAAGCCATCTACGATTCCTTTTTCGTTTTGTTAATTGAAATGTATACGAGAACAAGCATCCAACACGTTAACGCAAACCTGCACAGGAAGGTCGTCGAGGTCAAGCTGCTTGGTTTGCCCCACGTCGATTATAGGAGAGAACCACGAGAACATAGCGGATGAGAGGAACCCCGCCGTGAACTCCGCGTTCGGCTTGGCAGTGCACAGCGTTACCCCCGCTCCGCTCAACACGGAGCACGACACGAACATCAGGTTGCACACCAGCGCGATCACGTTCCTGGGGGCCACCGCAAACACACGAAAACCCAAAAGCGGGACAAGCGAAGGAAAGACAAATCAATTATGTATAGTGTATTCGTGTGGGCGTGTACGCAGGAGCACAACGTGGCCGCGGACTAAAAAAAAACAAAAAAAAACGTCATGAGCTGAACTGAGACGAGCCGTATTTGGTATTCCGGGTCTAGCAGTGCAACGCTAGATTGGAGTCTGTCCTGTCCTGTGACCACGGACCGGACTCATGGCGACGAGATAACGTGAGAAAACAACCACAAGAGCTAGCCGGTACACCGCAGCATCAAATAACAATAGCAATGAAATCGATACACACATCGGCTGATTGAGCGATTCCAGACCCTTCCCCTCTCCCCCCGGTCCCTCCCGCCTCCGCCACTCACCACAGCCTGTCGTCTGCCGCGATGTTGACGAGGCCTGACCAGGTCTTTCCGGTGTTGGCCTCGTCGACAACAGCCACAGTCGCGGTGATGAAAGCCAGGTTGAAGAAAGGCCACAGGACCCACCACATGCGACGGTTTGCAGGCAGTCCGTTCGAGTCGATCTTGGGCGGCATAGCCGCCTGCCGCCAGTGGTCTCGACTCCGGAGAACGGCAGCCAAGGCCCAGGCGACGCACAGTACCGTCGACGAGAGGAACATGTCTGTGTTGAACCCATGCCTCGCCGCTTCCACGATCGCTCTCGCTCCCTGTGGCGAACAATACGAAAAAAAAACGACAAATGAGAAGTCGTGCATCAAGTGTATACACCCGATAATGGTATGATACGTATCACTGACTGCTGCGTGCAACAAGTTGCGTTCAAGTGTTCCGGGAAATGTTGAAGTTGTACACTGTAGCGGTAGGGGTGAGACAACACTACTTGTAGTCCAAGCATGCGCGTACAACGGTTTATGGAGCACTGGTTGCGACACCCATTTACTATGGAGACATTGAGACAAACCAGCGCATATCACCAGGCTTTAACAGCCCTACGGTATGCATACAATTGAGGGGTGCCCACCACTTTGTCGAACAACAAGGGCTGACATCTAGCACTCTTATCGCTACTCTGGCCGATCCGACCGACCAGAAGACCTAAAAATGTGGCCGCCCGGATCTTGGAGGGTAGTTTTTACGCCCTCTCATTGGCCGAGGGCTAATTTGCGCTCCGCAGATCGGAAAAATAAAATAAATCTCGAAAAGCGGCGCAGCCGCGTTTCTCGCCCGTTTCTGGTCCGTTTAGGGTCCGGGTTGGGGTCAGGGTTAGGGGTTGGGTTGGGTCTACGCTCGTACCTTGATCCCACCAGGAAAGTGCTTCCTACCCCGCAAACGCGAACAAACGCGAACAGCCTACCGCCCCAAAAAACCGGGCGGCCAGATTGTACGGAGAAATCGTGCAAGGCGTATTTCTAGTTCCTCCGTCGCTGTCGAAACAAGATAGGACTGCGGGTTAGGAACGTTCCTGGGGTCGATATATCCTTTGGAGGTTGTGTACAAGCCATACAACTCAAACAGCGGCAAAACACTGCTTGTTGAGTATTGTTGCAGAAGAAACAACACCCAACACTAACCGAAAGGGGGAAAGACTCCAAAGAGGCCTTCCCGTCTCCCCCGCCTCGCACAAGACCGGTGCTGCTGCTGCAGATACACCAAAAAATCTCAAGGCAGCGAGCTAAGAATACGGGGCCCAAAAAGAGCCGAACGTCCCTCCCTTTGCTATTCCCAAACAAGACTGACGGTCCAAAATTATCCAGTCAAACCATTCCGTAGAGCCCACATGTAACCTACTGGGAAATATCCAAAGAATGATCAACTCTTATAGACACAGAGCCCCCCCCCCCTCCTCCCCATTGCCCCCTCAAGTGACGCAGGCTCGGATCGCTACCACGGCGCACACAACACCAACCGTCGCCGAGACGAACCGAAGGCGATGGATTTACACTCGAATTATTAACAATCGAACAAAGGGCAAAAACATCGCACACCTGAATTTCCAATCCTAGAATTTGTAAGCCGACAACAAGCGGAACAGCAAGAAAAATTCTCGCGCAGCTGTCGACTCCTACGGCTATGGATTGAGAACTAACTAAGTAGGACTAACAATATCTCCGAGAGGGTGCATATTATTTTTTCGAGCCAACCACGAAAGGGACGGGACGCAAGATGAGGAGAAACACAGCAACAGAGATTTTTAAAAAAATGAGATGTAACGCTAAAGTCCGGTCATACTGCCACAGTACTGCTTATAACCTCGGTGGAAGGTGGAGTAACGAGGAGGGGGGCCGCTTGACGCCCCTCTGAGGAGTGAGGAGCGTAGCTAGACAGGCTCTGCGCTTCCCACGCAGCAGCTTCTTCTCCGCGCCTGGCGATCGCAAGACAACGCCCAGCATGAACCACAAATAATAGTGGAGCTGAGACCGAAGCGATATGTTTAAAGCGCTCGCTTGAACCCCTTTAAAACTGCACCAAATTTTATGGGGACAACCTGCAAGGGATTTAATATGGTCTATGGGACATTTTTTGTAGCAGTAAGGGGGTAGCGAGGATTCCCGTCTTTCAATTTCCAGCAGACATCTTCCAATATGTATCACCTAACCCTGTGTGTGTGTTTGTGTGTGTGTGTGTTCTCACATTAAACTGATATTTCCACCCATCTACATCCAGCACAACCAGTGTCCGTGCCGATGCCTCCTAGGGAGACGAGCTCTATGATCACGAACTACAAGACAGAGACACTAATTGCAAATACAGGAGGGTGTTTTGGAGTGATTTGGCCATTGGCCATGGAACGCCAACCGTACTGGATACGAGGAGGGCAAAACATATTATATGCTTTGACATCATATAATAGCAGAATATATGTGTACTCGCATCATTTGTTTAAAAATAGCACTGTCATCAGGCTGTAATACTACGTAACATAAATAGTCTATTATATGTACGGGTCGTGGCCAGCGCATCGGTATTTAAACGCAATCGTCACCGGTAAAGTTTGAGGCCAAGCGTATCAACAAAATGTTTGGCGCCATATGATACGCGTGCCGTTCTACAGAACGCACGATGGTGAAAAAAAAGAAGAAAACTCATAAAAGAAGAAAAACAACGACAAAACAAAGAAAAAAACGAACAAAACGAAAACATACCAGGTATTATATACATACTCTAGTCTATATAAAAAAGTATTTTTTTCGGTAGTTTTGACTACAAAGTTGTCGTGGATGGACCATATGTCTGATATAATATATACGCACTTTGTACAGTACCAGGTATGCCGGTAGACTATAGACTACAGCAGTAGTAAATATCTGAAATAAGAGCCGGTCGCCCCGGTGGTCTTGTGTGTGTGTGTGTGTGTGTGTGTGTGTGTGTGTGTGTGTGTGTGTGTGTTTTCGTCGCCATATGTTTTGACGCACGAGCCAGGGTCACACAGGGGG
>JBBMKB010077588.1:0-12986 GCA_037833945.1 Alaria marginata | reverse complement strand
TGTTGAGGTTGTCTGTCGGAGTGGAGGGCAGGTCAGCCGCGTACAATAGCCGGGATAGGGGACGGGGGGGGCGGGGGGGGGCGGAGAATACTGGACGAGGGAGACCTGTCAGTTTCCACCCCCCCCTCCCCCGTGGAGAATGCCAATATATTAATGAACAAGCATATCTGGGTGAAGAGGAGACCAAACGATTGCATTACAGCTCGATAGGAAAGACAGGTACCAGGCCTGATTTAACCAAGAAGGAGGAGAGAGATACACGTGTGCGTAATTTGGAAATACTTGGTAAAACTATGATACGGTATGGGACGGATTGTTTTTATTTTTGATGACGATTTGATCAATTAACAGTACGGTCAATGGTGGCACTACAGTAAACGCGTGGCGGAGTACATTTCATGGTTGAGGTTTGGTTTGTCAGCACATGAAAACGAATCGGGAGCGTTAAGACTGCAGGGTTATAATGTTGATGATTTTGATCATGCAGGGGATTTGGGAGGCCAATAATTTCTATTCTTGATGGTGATTTGGGGTATATAACAGGACATGTGATATTTGTCAAACTAATGATGCGTGTCGAGGCTCTGACTCTGTAATAAGAGTTACAGAGTGGCACCGAAGTGTCTGTGAAGATCACTTGTGATGAGAAGAAATTTAAAGAAAGCTTGGAAAAGGCGCTTGAGGCCAAAGTGCAGAAACCTACAGAAGAGAAACTAGAGAAGGAGAAGGAGAAGAAGAAGAACGATAAGTAAGGAGGAGAAGTAAGGAGAAACATGGAGTAGTAAGGAGAATGAAGAAGTAGTAAGGAGTAGTAAGGATTGATCGAGGTGGGCGAGACCGTCACCTGATCATCTCGGGACAATGCCCATGCCACGGGCAGATGTACTCTATACGGGTTGTCGTGCTGGCCGACACTCCATTTTTTAGTACCGTTTCTTGCAATGTTCCTTGCAACGTTCGCCGGTACTCATGACAGTAACCTATTAACAGTTAAAAATTGAATACAATACAGCAGTGAGAAGTAATGAACTAAGTCTCTCCGCATATTGTAATTCCCCGCATCTAGAATAAGATACTTAGTGTGCGCATTGGCAGTGACTACAACTCAACTAGATGCTAGTGGACTGAGTGTCCATATTCCAATAATATTTTGGTTTGGTTTGCCAGCACTTAACGCTGAATTGGGAGCGTTCTAATTGCAGGGGGGCTGAATAGATTGGGTTTTAAGGGATTGGTTTTAATTTGAGTTTCGAATGCCCTTGGATTTATTGATATACTCGTTTCAACCCTACTCCACTAAACCGATGACCGTGCCAACAATTCGGCCAAGAGCATTAGGTGTGATTACCGGATTGATGTTGGAGTTTTTCGGTTATTGTGTTAGTTATATAGAGCTACCTGCTAGCCCACTCAGTCAGCGCTGACTGAGTGGGCTATCAGGTAGCTCTATAAACCTAACACAATATGTGTCGTAAGATCTCCGGGGCTCACCTCTCATTAAATGCTGCGGTTCTAAATGCGTGTGTCGGGGGTTTGAGTCTCGCCGACTTCGTATTTTATTATTTTCAAGGTGTGCGAATATTAGAATATTACGAACAGTTTTTACAGTACTGACTGAGTGGGCTAGTAGGTAGCTCTATATAACAAACAGGAATGTTACGGAGGTACCTGGTACACTTATGTTTGGTTTCTTTGGATTTTGGATATTGATTTTCTATTTTTGGGTGATTTTAGGACGAGGCGCAGACGAGTACGACAATACCGCAATCAAAGGAGGCTGTAGAACCAAGTGCACATCCGGGTCACGATTCCTGATTTGCTTTGTTGTTGCGCATTGTCTGTGACAAGTGTGACACCATAGTTCTACGTAGATGGCACAATAATGTGTTCTATGTTATAAATCTTGTGATTAAGGTGCGGCAGGCGGCCATGAATTCAGTTCATTTTTACTTCTATTTGACTCCAGTTTGTCATCAGATTTACTTCGGTTCTGCTTAGGACGCGTTCTACGATAGAGGTAGCACTTTTTGGTTATTTTGTTTCTGAAAAACGTTGCTCCTTAACACGAAATCGTCGGAACATCACTTTTTTTTGCAATACGAACGTTTTGAATACCTAGGCCATGAGATAGTCCATCGGGTTGCACTCTCAATTTTCTCGAAATCGGGTTTTGGGTGGGGACAAGGCCTCCTTATGTCAGGAGCCTCAGAAAGAAAAAGGTGCACCTCTATCGTAGCATATGTCTTAGTGTCTTAATATAACGTTTTCTACATCTGGTCTTTTTTTCGTGAGCTCGCTTCATGAATTGAGCCGTGCGTCATCCCACCCTCTTCGTGAGAAAGCTAACCCCGTGCTCAGTTTTATCCAACTTTCCGGGGGCATATAGATGTTTCCCAAGAAAACATATTTCGCTCCTTACTCTCCTGGAACCCTTACCCGTATGCTTTCATCGAATTTTGTGTCGTTGATTATTTCTATTATATCGCAAAGGTACTCTTTCACTAGAAACACTACTCTCCCCGCCCCCCTATTCTTGCTGTTTTGCCCCTTCCTCACTTTTCCTATCCATGCGTACATCCAAATTTTGCATCCTATTCCCCCCTTCCTCTTTCCCCCATGACTGTTGAATTCTTACTATATCTAGGTCTCGCTTACTTACTTGTTCGGCTTTTCCTGGCCTTTTGCAATCGTCCGTCGCGAACCCACACACGTTCCATGCTCCTATTCTTAGCGGATTATTCGTTACCCTATTCACTCTGCATTTGTATATTGTTCCTTTGTCATCTCCACGATTTCTATTACCTCTTGTCTGAATTCTCTTTTTGTTTCCGGTGCAAGCTTTGTCTGTTTGCTCCACGCCACTATTCTTCTCCGCCACTCTCTTTGGGGAACTTACTGTTTCCTGTCTCCCCCCCCATCCGTTCACCCTTGGACTACGTCTTAATTCAGATATTATATTAGCTACACACACTCTCCACCCTAGTCTTGTAACCCATACCGATACATTCTCTCTTATTACTTCCAGCCACTCCTGGCTCGCACTCTGTTTTAGTGTGGCTTGGAAATGCTCTCCCTCCCTTCTTACCTTTCATATTGCAAAGCAGTCTAGTCCTACCTCGTCGCACTTCTTCTTGAGCTCTATTCTCGACATGTCGCTAGGAACTCCAAATATCAGCCCTGCTAGTGCCTTACCGTTCCAAAGTTTGTTTTTGCATCAACCCTTTCTCACCGTCTCTTTCCTATTCTCTTCTGAGAATATCTCCAGCGTGTTTGAGTTCATATTGGAGTGGGAAGTGTTCCAAGTCATTGGGAAGTCCCAATCCTACTACTCGTTGAGGGTCTGGCGTCTTTCAACTACTTTGCTGACTCGCCCAAACCAAACACTGCCTACAACACGGGCTCGTAGCCTGGAGCCAAGTTCACCACCTTTAACACACGTACGTCACCGTTGTGCTAGGTGATCTGCATGGTAGCCTTCTCGGCGTCCCACGATTGTATCTTATATATTCTTACTGCTGTACTTGTTACTTTCCTCCAGGGAGGCAATTCTCACCACACAGGGTTCAAGGACGGCTTGCATAACACAAAATATTACTCACACAGCGGGATGCCCCTTACATCGCTTTCTCCTATCACTTCACGTTTCACCTGGGATGGCTACCATACTGAATGCTCCCGAGTAGACCTTTGCTGTCGAAAACTGGCCAACGATTCCCCCATATTTTATTCCGGCTTCTATCGTTCAATATGTTAAGATATCTATCTACCGCCGGGTGCTCCTTCGTGTTGGTAGTGTGGTTGGTCGTCGGCAAGGGGTTTTGTTTCATAACTGTAGTAGGTCTTGACGTTGTTGTCATGCAATATTTACCCCTGCTCCTCATTTGGTGTATATTTACCGAAGGTCGGGGACTTCAGGACATTGTTAGGCCACATATTTCCACAGCCCGATACAAATCGGTAGCGGTTTTGGGGTGTCGCACCACGAGACTCCAACATTCGTTTTATATGGAGCTGTCCGGGTGACTTTACTCTATGTGTATTATATTTATATATATTCCGACTTTTCGTTTCCGCATGTAGGGGGGTGGTTGTTAGAAATACGTTTAGATCGCATAATAAACAGGAGTAATTGCACGAACGATGCTAAGGCTAAACATATTATAGGAGCAGCACGGGAAGCGAGGGGGGGGGATGGGGAGGGCGGGGGGTATCTGCAGAGTTAAGATAGTGACATGGATAATAATAAGTCGAGGGTTTATTTGATATCTTTCGATTTGCTTTATTATTGTCATGTCTGCGACTTCGGAAGGAGGACCCTTCCGAGAGACCAGTCGACCGCAATCATCCTTTGCGGTACCCAACTGATATCCATTGCTAAATCTGATGCCTCCCTCCGTTGACCGCTAGCCAGACTCCCAACCGAAAACCCACGCAGTGTACAACGACTGAGTCCCCCCACGACACGATGCCGTGGGAACTCTTCCATAGTATCTAATGTACGAACAAACGTAAATGTCACATAGATAACACAACGTGTTAGATCCCCGTTCCCCTCACCTTCGAAATAAGAAAAGAGTGGGTGGGTGGGTGGGAGAAATAACACAGTCTGGCCGTTGGTTTGGGCGCTGGCCAGCTACTGTCCCTCACTGCTTTGATTGCGCAGCGTACTCGGCACTATCACTCGTCCTTCGACGTGGGCGTGCCTAGCTGCGCAAACGTTCCCAAGCAGTGAACACTGGTTTATTCTCGCACTTCGACATCATGGAACAATAAACCCCAAATAACATGGCAATCCTTGCGTATGCAAATAAACGACAGGTTACTCCGCTTTCGGTTCCCTACGCGATGTAACCCTCACTTTTATTTGATATCTTTCGAATTGCTTTATTATTGTCATGTCTGCGACTTCGGAGGGAGGACCCTTCCGAGAGACCAGTCGACCGCAACGATCGATTGCGGTACCCAACTGGTATCCATTCCTTAATCCGATGCCACCCTCCGTTGACCACCAGCCAGACCCCCAACCGAAAACCCACGCAGTACAACGACTGAGTCCCCCCACGACACGATGCCGTGGGAACTCTTCCACACACGAGGTCGCCGGAAACTGCTAGGGATTTCCCCATAAACGACCTTGGCCTGGCTGTCTCTAGCCGTTGCCTGTTCCGGCAGTCTGCGAGATCCCTATCCCGCGCCCGCTACGCAAGTGTATACCTTATTGTACGTGTCTGGCTTCCGTCGCCCTTTATATTGAATCACCTACTAGGGTATAGCGCCTCCCGTTGCCGGTACAGGCTCTCTCTCTATTCGGATAAGTTGTAGTGTAAACTCGTCAGGGTCGATCCCGAAAGTCCCACAATATCTCAATCGTCGCACTACATGACCATACCCCCACACTCGAACTCGTTCCTGTCTGAACGATACGACTAAAAGGGGGAGGGGGGGGGACGTTTTCGGGAAGCGCTGCACCTCGCTACAGCAACTTCATCGTGGCAACGCGTCACCGCCGTTGCCCCTACCCGAACACGGACCCTGTACCTCGGACATCGTCTGCACAGCGACACTACCTGCTTATCCTTGACAAAACTCGGCCCAGTTCCTGCCGCCAACGAGAAAGCACCGGTTGACATCCAACGCGCAGACTATTATTGACGATATAGAATCTGGGCTCCGCCCACCAACCAAAACATACTTGGTTCCTCAAACTCCGGTTTCGTACAGAGACTCCGCGGTACCTTGACCCGTTATCTGGGCAAGACATGCCTGGCGCCACTCTTGACACACGTAGCTCGGTATTTATCTGCGGAATATACAAGCACTACACGTACCGACCGCCCCGAGCCCCTGTGATCCCTACTTTCCAGGAAATTACGAGCTCCAACAACACATACGCGTCTTCCACTTTCGTTTTAGCACACTGAACACTCCTGACACACCTCGTGACTAAACGTACAATAGTGATGAATGCCCTTGTCGAAGCTACCAGGCCGTCTTTTTAGTACAATCGTTCGGGGATACCATCGATAAATTGGCGCCCTTGTTATTTCGACGGAAAGAACCTGGACCACGTCTATATGTGTAGCCCTCCAAATGGAGCACGCACCCTCCATCGTCTGTTAATAACGGAGATTTTACGTGCGCATTGGCTTGCCTCTAACTAGGTGCAACGGACCCCCCCCCCGACGCTTATAGCTGATTACTATACTCGTACGCACGGCTTGTGTTTAGAACCATGTTCCTGAACAGCCATCCGCGAAGCCCGATTATTCCCCTCACCGCGGCTTGTATTCCATAGACTTATCGCTTCACATAACATACCCCCCACATTCCGTGTATACGATGTATGTCCCATATCTTACATGATATGAACCATAAGGTGTATCGTGTGAAATACCATATATCTCATTTACCGCAGTAGTCTACATTATACTCGTATAGACTAGTCTTGCCCATGATATTCGACGTGGACATAACTGATACCAGGTCTGTCTTTCCTCAATGATATATTTTATTTTCGAGATGCTGTACGCCTCGAACACCGCCTGCGGATTTTGAACGTTCAACCCACTGCAAAACGCAATCACATGATGGGACTGGAATGCGCCCCCCCCCCACCATGCCACCATTGAGTTGACGCCAGCGGTCACCGCATCATGGCGCGGTGGCCCTTTTTCACGCCCTCTCATTGCAACGGCAGTACGCCGCCTCCTGGGGCAGGGAGGCATGGCATACCCTTGGCTTCCCAAGCCGACGACCTTGTGCAGCATATACAAGGTACATGTGTACAGTAGTATATGAATACTACGCACAGGCTACCATTTGCAGCTGCTGCACACACAAGACATGCTTTGACTTTACATAATAACAGCAATGCACCCATGATATGTTTGATTGAGTATGCCAAGCTTACACCCGCAGTAAATCACCACCTCCTGTTCCGTCCAGATGCAGGTATATACGGTAGGTATCACTGTACCCCCCAAGATACAGCTAGGTCATGCACAATGCACCGGGATATCTTACAGCTGTTGTTGTGCACCCAGCATTACGACTGCATTGATTTGTACCCGAAGCGTCCATCGGCAGTGCATCACCTCCCTGTCCCCTCAGAAGCCGGGCGGATATCAATATCTGCAAGCATATGCCAGGTATCATGTACCTGGTATCATAGTACAGCACACATACGTGCCTGGTACCTGGTTCCAGGTATATACTGTCCGAACGCGTATCCGACGTACATATGTACCGACTACGGCGAAAACCATCGTGATGCTGGATTTCGAGACCAGCGGACCTTCAACAAAAAAAACAAGGTTGGAATCTGCCTACCGTCTACCCGGTCTCCAAACCTCGTTAGTTTGCGCGCACGGTTCTTATTATTTTTGGATAGCTCCGTTTCCGTCTTCGTTTCGGGAAATTGCCACCATGATGGGGTACTTGCCCACATGGTTACTGATAAACTCAGCCCCCCTGCGCTCTGAAACCATCCCCGTTTCGACCGTTTTTCGTGACACGTAAAAACAAAAACAACAAAAAGCCCTCGGTTCGTACGCGAAGCGTCTCGGCTCCTCGAACCGACTTGACCATGGGGATATATGCGATCGGTGCACACGCACCATAAAAGCACGAACTCGTACGCACAGCATCCGAAAATCATAAGGCCAGCGGCCAACGCTTTACGGCGCGGTGACCCCCTCGCACGATCTCCCCACACAGTAGTAGTGTCTCCCTCTTGCCCCATCCTGACCAGGGAGGTATCACTTCTCTGTCGCTTCTCGAGCCTAACACACGACCAACACCATTGATTTGTAAGCGAAGCGTCTCAGCTTCTCAAACCGACTTTTAATGAGATAGGTAGCCCCCGGGGCTATGTTAACCCAGTACGTGTGAGCCATGAACCATCGACTCGTGCGCAAAGCACCCAAACTCCATTAGAACAGCGGTCAGCACCTCACGGCGCATTGACCCCTTCTCACGAATCTGCATTACAGCTGCAATGTATCACCTCCTGTTCGGTGATAAGGGGCATGTAGATACCCCTTCTTCTCTGTCGCTTCTCGAGCCGAAAGCACGACCTTCAAACCATCGACTAATACGAAGCGTCTGAGCTTCTCAAATGGACTATTAATACACAATTAGACCACGGGTTATATTCACGCAGTGAACGTGAACCATGAATCATCGACTCGTGCGCAAAGCGTCCGAGAATAATCAGACCAGCGGTCAGCGCCTCGCGTTGAAGTGACCTCTTTTCACGATTCTCCATTAGAGCAGCAATGTATCCCTCCTGCCCGTGATAAGGACACGGAGGTATCACTTTGTCTCTGTCACCCCTCAAGCCGAAAGCGCAACCATAACCCCCCGACTAATACGCGAGGCGTCTCAGCTTCTCAAACGAACTCTGTATACATTTTTAAACACCGGGTTATATTCACGCAGTGCGCGCGACCGAATATACTCAGGATAGACCACAGGTTATTTTCACGCAGTGCGCGCCAACCATGAACCATCGACTCGTACGCTAGGCATCCGGAAATCATCGGACCAGCCGCTGGCGCCTCACGGCGTAGTGACCTCCTTTCACGATTCCCCATTATACTAGAGCAGCAATCTTTCCCTCCCGTCTCATGATAAGGACATGGGAGTATCACCTCCTCTCTGTCGCTTCTCGAGCCGAACGCGCAACTATAAATCGTCGACTAATACGCAAAGCTCAGCTTCTCAAACGGACTCTAAATACATATATAGACCACAGAGTTATATTCGCGCAGTGCGCGCAAACCATGAACCATCGACTCGTACGCAAAGAAACCTGGAATCATCAGACCAGCGGTTAGCGCCTTACGACGCAGTGACCCCCTCGTACGATCCTACATTAGAGCAGCAATGTGTTCCTCCTGTCCCGTGATAGGGATATGGAGATCCCACTTCTTCTGTATCACTTCTCAAGCCGAAAGCACAACCATAAACAGTCGATTTGTGCTCGAAGCGCCTCAGCTTCTCAAAGCGACTCTGTATCATAAACCATCGATTTGTGCGCGAAGCGTCTCAGCTTCTTAAACCGACTCTGTACACACATAAACATATAGCGGGGTTATATTCACGCTGTGCACGCGAACCATGAAACCATCGACTCGTACGGAAAGCATCCGAAAATCGTTAGACCAACAGTCAGCGCCTCACGGCGCAGTGACCTCATACGATCTTCCAAAAGAGCATTCACGTCTTACCATATTTTGCCCCGTAATATGGACATGCAGGTATCCGTTCTTCTCTATCGCTTCTCGAGCCGAAAGCACAACCGTAAACCCTCGACAAACACGCGAAGCGTCTCAGCTTCTCAGACGGACTCTTAACACATATAGATAAACTAGTATACCACAGGGTTATATTCACGGAGTGCGCGTGAATCATGAACCATCGACTCGTACGCAAAGCGTCTGGGAATCATAGGACCAGCGATCAGCGCCTCACGGTGCAGTGACCCCCTTTAACGATCCTACATTAGAGCAGCAGTTTGTCCCTCCTGTCTCGCGATAAGGATATGGAGATCCCACTTCTTCTTTATCGCTTCTCGAGCCGAAAGCACAACCATAAACCATCGGATTTGTACGCGAAACGTCTCAGCTTATCAAACCGACCCTGTATACATATACAACCAGCACGGGGTTATATCCACGCAGTGCACGCAGTGCACGCGAACCATGAGACTGTCGACTCATACACAAAGCATCCGAAAATCGTTAGACCAGCGGTCAGTGGCTCACGGCGCAGTGACCTCCTCTTACGATCCTCCATTATTAGAGCATTAACTTGTCACCATATTCTGCCCGTAATATGGACATGCAGGGATCACTTCTTCTCTATCGCTCCTCGAGCCGACAGCACAACCATAAACCCTCGACAATTACGCGAAGCGTTTCAGCTTCTCAAACGGGCTCTTAATACCTGGTATATCCTTAGTAGATACCCCAGGGTTATATTCGCGCTGTGCACGCGAACAACAAACCACGGACTCGTACGTAGAGCATCCGAGAATCGTTAGACCAGCGGTCAGCGCCTCACGGCGTAGTGACCTCCTCTTAGGATCCTACATAAGACCAGCAATGTGTTCGTCCCGTCCCGTGATAAAGATATGGAGATCCCACCTCTTCTCTATCGCTTCTCGAGCCAAAGGCACAACTGTTACGACGGTGTTTTCAGTACGATGCATCCAGCGGGTTAACAGATCTCGTCTAGCCGAACAGCCTAGCAATATATTACGGTTACAGACGAAGCGACATTTACAGAGGGTGTCGTGCGGTATCGCATATGAGTATCTACGGCGGATACACGATGCGAGCAGCCGCTTGGGAACTACAACGCAGAGGCGCGCACGCCCGCACTTCCTTGTCCCAGCTCGATCCTCTACCTGCCCTGCAGACGGAGACTACTAGCAGAGACAGAGCTAACCATGGCTGAGGCGTACGGGCAGCACGCACCGTGGAACCAGGGCAATTCAGGTGGCAGTCTTTAGCATAAACACGGGAGAGTTTGAGTGTGTCTGTCTATGGAGATTTGGTTTGATGACCCCCGAGTACCACCGGTCGGGTGGTGTGATGGTCGTACCCGGAAACGCAATATGATGTTCTTATGTTTGAATCTGTCTCTTGGAGCACGCCCCGCAGGCCAGGGGCTGCCTCTCTATCTTGAATGACTTGGACACAGCTCAACTCTGTAACATGATGTAAAACCCTTGTGCTTAGGCTGCACCTGTATGCGGTGTTCGGGGTATGGACGCTCGGTAACGCGAGGTCTTCAAGAGGGGTGGTCCTTTTGGTGTAACTCGATGCAGCTTCACAGACACCAAAACAAGACGAAAATAGACAGGAACAACTCATACTCGTACGTATCCGCACAGCGATCATATCACACAGCAGGAGCCTGGCTGTACCAATTCGACGTTTGGCGTACGAAGCTGTATGCAGCAGTGCTAAGGGGACAGGACCGTCGTTGGATATGCAGTATAGCCGCTACCCTAGGGACACGCTGAGGATAAAACGGAATGTTGCTCCTCAGCCGAAATTTGATACCAAATCATTTTTCGAGTGGCTCCGAGTATTTTATTTTTGCGTACGGTATTAATTATTTATTTTTCCTCTTGTAGATTGACGTGGTATGAGTACGTATCATAGGATAGTTTCAGAATAGACTGTTTCTACCCCATTATCGAACGAAGCATGAGAAGAGCGGGCGATCGACCCCCGGTATCCTCGAGGCATGGTGGCTGTGCACCCGGTCCGTGGGATGAGGGGTACCGGCGGTCCCGAGTTTTCGCATGAATGATGACAACTTAAATTTTATACAGAGGTTATGCCGTAGGAGGTGTGGCGAGAGTGAGCAAGAGGAAATAAATCCGCCACCCGGGGGGTCGCGCGGTAGGCCTTGCTTAGCAGAGTCCGGACATGATGAGTTTCGGTATGCACGATTGATATCGTCTCACGCACACATCCTTTGCGCCCGATGGTCGATCTGCCTGTGGAGGTATCTCCTGCAGCCTGTTGTGGCACATCACACTTATGGTCATGTTTTAGCGCTGAGCCCACCCTCTGCAACTTTCAAGGAAGATGGGCTAAGACACTTTTCGTTATATCGCACTCTAGACAAACAAGCCTATAGACATTCAGATCAATCATGCATAATACTCGTAGCACACCCCTAGACTTTGCACGATCGACAGTACATACAGCGAGGGGGTCATGGCTGAGTCCGTCGTCCAAGTAGGGACCTTCGGTAGGCGTTGATCAGTTCAGTCCACGACCCCATAGAGGGGCCGTCGCAGAACACTTGGAGTGGGTCCTCTGCCTGTATGCTGTGAGAGGTTTGTGGGTGAGAGAGTGCTGAGTCCGACACCCTGACCAGGGGCGCGCGGTAGGCCTCGCTTAGCAGAGTCCGAGATGGTTAGTTTCGGTATGCACGAGGATAAAGTCCCACACCCACCTCTCATGCGTCGCGGTAGGCGTGTTTGTGGAGCTCTCCTGCAGGCTGCCCTGACGCGTCGTATATTTCTAATGCGCCGCACTCATTCCTCGTCATATGGGCCCGGCAAGCCGCGACGAAATGAGGTGACAAGTCGCGTCTTCACCCTAGATAGTGAACAGTATGCACCCCGACCGATTAACGCAAAATCTTAAAAAAACAACAGAAGTCCGACATGAATACAAGCCTATATTCTCAACAGATATCACCAATAAAACTATGCAACGCCGAGCAGCAACACAACAAACTATTAATGCGTTCACCATCCCCCCACCCCCAGTGAAAGCTCTCATTTCTCACAATCATATTATATGCAGCAGTAGGTCGTCACCTCAAGTGAGGGGCGGGGACAGGGATAAGAAGGCAGGACACCAATGCTGCGGGTGGCGGTGGGTGTCACCAGCCGCTTCGCACGCTCGTGGAGGACGGGGCGGACGAATAGGGTACATATGAGAGAAGCGATACCATGGTGCTGACGGTGCAACCAACCCCACGAACAACCCAACTTGTACCCTTGCCATCTAAAACTTGTAGTCATATGTGGTTTTGTACCCTCGTCATCTATACTGGTAGTCATATATGTTCGTGGCTTGTTTGTTGGTTGCTAATGTCTACCATATTTGTATCAAATCCTGTGCATAGGTAAATATGTGCACTCGTCATCGCATGCTTCTATATATAACGTGCGTGCAGGTGGTCGATGTTTGTTCGTTTACAGTGGTATACGTGTCTTTGGTCCGCTTGTAGTCGTGTAGGGCTGCTCGGTGCTCACGAATACGGGTAGAATATCTTATTGTACAAAAGCTGCTATTCTGTCCGTCTGCCCGTCTGTCCGTCTGTCTGTCTGTATTTGAGTAGCGCTGTCCAGAGCGATTCAGCCCCACCTTGCCACATGGGTAGGGAGGCTGGGTGCCACAACCCGCAGAACACCAGGTCCCATGCCGCGCCGAGCCGTGGCCGTGGCGCAA
>JBBMKB010077577.1:0-12989 GCA_037833945.1 Alaria marginata | reverse complement strand
CGCTAAAAAATACGTCTAAGAAAAGCTGAGGAGCGATGAGGGCGAAGCGGCCACATTAAGATATCTATATTTATTTCTACCTGTAGACTATGGGGGGAGAAAGAAGACCCATCATGCACTACATGTAACATGTAGCATACACAGCGCACGCGTCTCGGAGCTCTATACTTGAAGCAACATTACGCTTGCTTACCACCGCAGTAGCCCAGCAGAAGCGCGCCAAGAGGAAGGAATACGGCCAGTGCCAACACCACCTCCCGCTCCCCAACATTGTTCACCGTCGCTCGCCAAGCCCGCGATAGACCGAACTCCTGAGCTGCGTCCGCCATCCGAGAAAGGTTGATGAGATGTGTGAGATGATCTGTTGTTCAAATCTATACACGAGCAGGAGGAGCCCTGCTGACCCCCTTTCACGAGCTGAGTTCCCGCGGCACGGCACTCTTCCAAGGTAGAACCACGCCAACGATGTCAGCGTACTGTTGTATTCACCAGTTATATGCGTGTAGTAGTACTTCTACCGCCACCAGTTGTCTGCCACAGACCATAGATAGACTACGCAACCGACATCCAACATCAACGATGTTGCAACCTGGAAAGTTCCAGGTTTAACGAGGTGTTCCACAAATCAGGCGAAACCAAAACGGGATTAGGGGATCTATATTTTGAATTTTCGAGGCAGTGGCGAACATTGGAACCTGGACACGAACTGGGACGTCTTGCCCTCCCGCGGGCATCGCACTACCGTCCAAGACAAGTCTCGGGATATTTCGCAGGCCTGCATGGGAAGATGGAGGTGATACGCATAAGTGTTTAGTAGGTCGGTCAGCCGTACACACCCGGTCGGATGCCCTCTTGTGCGGACGCACCATCTTGCGGTGCAATCTTTTGAAAGAAAGCCTAGCCTGGAGACTGCTGCAGACACAGAACATCAGATCTGCCGTAGTTCAAGTGTCCTGGGTCCTGGGGCAGGCTGGTACGGTATCCCATTTCGCAGGGAGGAGCGTGGTCTGCCTGGGGTTCTGATTTATGGGCTCTGAGTGTCCTGGGCCGTCTCTTTCAGGCGCTGCGAATGAATGATGCTGCTGGCACTCAATAAAGTATGTACACTAGTAGCCCTGCCATAGAATCCCATTTTTTTAGGATAAACTACTTGAAATTAGTGAAGAATCACTTCCGCGGCGACCATCGAGATCGCCGATGTAAGGGTACCTTCTCGTGCTGTGTCTCTTTCTCTTTACACGAGATGCTGCTACCAGAGCGGGTTCTCCGCCCGGGAATGGTCGGGAACAGGTACCTCTCTTACCTCGTTCACGGATCATATGTGTATACGCAGCGGCAGTGGACGTCGTGCTTCTATACAGCAGGAGTGCATTGCACGGACGGACAGGTTGTTAGGTCAGCTGGGATAGGACTGCTGTATGAAAAATGTGCGTAGGAAGAACGGTGTGTTGTTCTCATTTATTTGCGCTTTTCTCTCCTCCCTCGTCTTTGTGTTGAATTTTATATGGCGGGATTTTTAGTTTACCCGAACATTATTAACCAGAGGCAAGCGAGGTCCGCAAAATCCCGACCCCACTTCATGGCATAATGGCCTCGTCCCTCGTCACACACGCGTCTACAGGAAGAACCATCCTGGTTGACCACAAATCCTCGTCCTTGCTTCGTGGTGCTCCACGCCCCACTTTAACAAGTACTTGAGGCGCAGCAGCCGCAGCAGCCGCAGCAGGCTCAACGCGGTGCCTGTGCATGGCTTTTTTTTTTTCATTTTTTTATTGTTTTTACGTAAAATGCGTGTACGAGTACTCAGTATGATACTCAAAAACTGGTTCACGGACGGCCGAGGCATGGCAGATATTTCCAGGATATTTACTTCTGCTTGACCCATCTCACGCATTCCACCGCCGCCGCCGCCGTCATGCGTTCACCCCTCCTCGAAAAAAGCAAGACATATATAGCTAAGGTGGGTCGCCTGTCCTCGAAAGAAGCAAGACATGATATACAGCTAAGCTGGGCCGACTGGTGACGATGGCGATGGCGCATACGCGGGAGTGTTTTTTATGAAGAAACGATAACGACAGATAGTTGCCGACGCACTGCTGTAGTATAGACTACAGTACAGGACACCTATTATATTACAGTTGTATTGAGAAGCAGAGTAATAAGAAAGCCAGGCTAGGATTTATAGAAAAATAAGAAGTTCGGAAGTCGGTATACTGAAGTTAGTGGAGAGCGCACTCTTTCTTAAATAAAAAGCCGGCGTGAGCCAGGATTCTTGTTTCTTATTTTGGTGTCTTGTGCTTTTAATACCAGGTATTATACTGCAGTCCATTACATGTATTACTAACTGAAGGTTTTACTATACCACCGATCATTTCGATATACCAGTAGACTACCTGGTATACGACTATTAGTACAGCAGTGTAAATACCATTTGAAGTTTGTCAGGAGTTATCATAACAGTTGTAAAATAACTCGTATAGAGGCAATGTGCACGGTTACCAGGATACTTCTGGTTGACCCATCTTATCCCTATAACCGCCGTCCTCATGCCTTCACCCCCCCCCCTCCCTGAAAAAGAAGCGACGAGGTAAAAATGGCCAAGCTGGGCCGTTCGGGAACGTCTACCCCCCGGGTACTAGTGACGACGTCGATGGCGCATATGCCGCAGGCGCGGGCCCGGGGCACGAGGAACTCAAGCATCTGGTGGACGGCTACAAAGGCTTCGGGATGCTGTCGCTTATTCGGGCCCTGCTATTTCGAGATTTCCAATCGTTCTTGTTGGCGTTGATCGGGATCTTGCTTGTAGTGGGGCAATGGGCCGGGCCTGTTGGTTTCATCGCCTTCAAGCTGGAGTCGGAGGATATCACTGCCTGCGACGGGTGAGCAAGACATGAAATGAAGCACAAGCAACGCGGATGTGGTCGTATGTACCGCATATATATAATGCGAGACCTGGTATTTTACTATTTGTACAATAGCGGCCCTATCATGTCTGATGAAATAGAGCCCCACAATAAACGTAGCCTAACAATTACGACGACCCGTGATAATATATTCGGCAGCTGTTGTTCTGAGTTTAGTGTAGGGCACACACTTCCTCAAAGGATAAATCTAGTATGATATAAAACTGATACGTCGGTTTCTCATCAGAGGGGTCCGAAGCGATGTAAATCAAACCCGAGCGACGCGGGTAGCAATGAAACGGCAAGACCGTGACTCTCGCCTCATACCACTTACCAGGTATTCAGCAGTAGGGCAGGACACCTATTCGTGTACTAAAAAGCAAGATGTATGAAACCGGAAAGCTGGTCCAGGCTGGACTTATTATTCGAGACAGGGTGCGCTACACGCTAGCCTTGGCATGACCCCTTGGAAATGGCTTATCTCACCGCTCACACGGCTGGTCCGCTATCCTTCAAAACTCCCCCAAACCTGATCCCCTCACGCAGATAGGCGTCTTCTCACGCAATACGCCGCTTTACTAGCAAAATATGGCATGATCTCCGCGGCGGTGATTTGCTTATCTTGCGCGCTCTCAGAGTACCCACTGTAATAATCGGTTTCGTTTGTTCGTGTGTCTTCCCTCCAGGGACGGTGGCATATGGGCAAAATGTGTCATGATCTCTGTGGCGATGATCTACTTCGCGCGGCTATCCCTGGTCGCGCTCTCCCACAAGAAGGAGCTACCTGTGGCGTTCGAGGCCTACAAGATGCCCAAGTGGTGGAGGGCGTACCGATACGCAGGTGCGA
Source organism: Alaria marginata (assembly GCA_037833945.1). Classification (NCBI taxonomy): domain Eukaryota; class Phaeophyceae; order Laminariales; family Alariaceae; genus Alaria; species Alaria marginata. Next base: position 9,239 of record JBBMKB010077577.1, on the reverse strand, counting down.
AGGGCAGGAGGCAACGCATAGAAGCTCGGGGTTGGTATATTTTGTCACCGGCGTTTTCTTGTTTTTCGTTTTTTGTTTTTTCGTTTTTTTTTGTCATCACTTTTAGTTTTGACCTCAAACTCGTGGGTTAGGTGCGTGTGTTACCGTGATTGGGCACCCATACACATTGACAATATACATCACAAGTGCGGTCCTCTTTTGTGTGAGCTCGCCGCACAAGTAGCGTCCGTGGCGGTCGAGGGGTACAAGGTGCTCAAGTGGCGGAGTGCGGCACGCAGGTGTCAAGGTGGGGGAAAGGAAGCAACGCCGTGGAGCTAGGGAGCAGTATGCATTGCGGTTGTTGGACGCATGCCTTGGTATGGGTGCATCTAAAGTTTTGGAGGCTTCTCCCTTGGAGAGCTCGGTATGTACTGGCTCTGAGAAAAAAATCGAGCTTGCAACCCGATAAACATCCCCATGGCCTGGGCGTATTACAATGAATCATACTGGAAACCGCGAACGGCGTTCGAATGACATTGGGCAGTTCTTCAGTTGAAGACCCCCGTCCGGCGAAACAGTTTAGCCAAAAATGGTGTGCCCGTCTCGTAACGCACTTCTGAACAGTACCGCACCTGCCCCAGTATCCCCTTGCTCGTCGGTCAGACACTGGTGCAGGGCCACCCGTGTCCTTGGCACGCGCTAAAACCGCATCCCACCTCTATATACCCGGGTGTTCCCACGCACGCACGCCCGCAGGCCTGACCTTGGCCGTGGCTGGTGTACGATATGATCGATTTGTCCTGGGCATGACACGCTTTCGCCCCATACACTTGCATCCGTGTGGTTAAATTTTGTAATGATCCATATCTGTACAACTATTACGTACCGCACCACTACTACCCCGGTATCCCCACCCGCACCCTTTGCTGACCTGATCGTGGCGTGGCTGGTGTACAATAGCATATGCTTTCATCCCGGATAAAAGAAGGCTTTCGCCGCTTACACGTTTAGTCGTGCACCGTTTTGTTTTCTCTCTGTACAGCCAAACCCTACACGGCACGTACGTACCCCGGTACCCCCACGCACCCCCGCAGACCTGACCGTGACGTGGCTGGTGTACGGTATCATACCTCCATCCCGGATATAAAAACGTTTTCGCCCAACACACACGTTTGGCTTTTGTTTATCCGAACACCTGAAACCGTATCCCACCCCTATGATACCTCGATATCCCCGTGCACGCACGCCCGCCCGCAGACCTGATCGTGACCTGGCTGATGTACGACACCTTCATCTTCCTCGCCAATCTGCTCATCGTTTTCCAAGACCGAGCCGTCGAGCAAATGGTCGTCGACGTCCTCGCCCTCGAGTTCTTCACCATCATCGACGACGAGTTCAAGAGCGCTTTGATCGCGTTCGACAGCAGGTTTTTGAGAGACATCGCGGTTCTCACGCAGTCTCCGGAAGCGCACGAGGACTGCTGCGACCTGGCGGGACACATCGTGGGCGCGCCGTTGAAGGGGGTTCTACTGGTCGTCCGGGCTGTCTGTCGCATCGGGGGCCCGCTGTGCGCCTTTATCATGATTATCTACGGCCCTATATGTTTGGGCTCCCCAGACGGACAGGGGGCATAGGGGTGCTTTGCTGCCGGCGAGGGACGCCACTGTGGGAGGTCTTCGTGGGCCGGCCTCAAACCGACCGCGGACGTATACGGTTATTGGCGACGACGGCAGCGCGAGATAGCTGCTTGTATGGGGGAGTCCTATCGTCAGTCTTGCGTGGAGATTGAACCGCCAACCTTGTATGGAGATTGTAACGGCCACTCTTGTATGGAGATCGAAGCTCCAAGCTTGTACGGAGATCGGACCGCCAACATTGTGTTGAGATCGAGCCGCTAATATTTTAGGAGAGATCGAAACGCCGTCTATGTGTGGATTGTTGAAGTCCATGCCCTGCGAAGGCTCTTCCGGCGCGATCCTTCTCCCCGCGGGTGGTGCAGCGGTGATTATCGGCACGCTGTTGATTAGGTAGCCCCATTGATCAGCCTGCTTATTCACCTCACTGGGTTATACAGTGTGTGGTGCTATACTGTCAACATGGAGATCGAACCGCCAGTCGGTTGTACCGCGATATGAAGATAGCGGGGGCACACCGTGTTAGAAGCCAGAGGTAGGGCAACCGTACACAGTGGGTGGAAATGTTTGGGCTATACTGCGGGTCTGTAGAGTTTATTTGGGCGGTTGATTCGAAGGGGTCGGCATGAAAGCGTGATGCAGATGCAACCGAACCGGCCTTGAGGTTTGGTGCGGTTTGTTTCATTCTGCTTTCGCTGGGGGCTTCATGCATGGTGGGGGTCGCGGCACGGAAGTAGTCGAGCCCTCGTGGGATAAAGTGCCCATCTAAAACATTCGCCGCTACGATGCTCCCTGTCATGTTGGCAAATACGGCTATTTATAACGGGAAGGGGCGTTGGGTAGAGTAGGCAGAGCAGGGCAGATCGTTTTTATTTTGGCGACATCAGTTAATAGTTGCACGTCAGAAACGCCGAAATTTGCGTCGTGGTCATGTCAAAGATGTATCTCGTTTATGCGGGGCCGGGCCAGAGGCGTGCTATGTGTGTGTTCGATGTATACCATGCTCACCGTTAGGTCAGTGATCGTGGTGTAAATCTAACTAGTTTGCTTCAGTGTTAGATATGCCCACATCTAACAAGTGTGTTTGAGCCTGTTGGTATTGTACCGGAATCGCTCTGTCTACCAATTGTGTTTGTTTCTCGTTTTTTTTATGTTGGCCCCAACCATTTGGGGTACAGTGTCAGGACTTCAAGGTTTTGTAAGTCAAGGATTTGTTTGTTCCGGAAGATAATGTTTATTTTCTGTTTTTGCTCGTAGGCGGCATCACCTGCCGTACTCGGCGTGGACTCCTTTCCATGTATAGCCCCGGTTAATTCTGATCGGCTGACGTGGGATAATTTAACAACGGTGATCGTGTAAGTGCTCAACTCGTGTTGTGCCGGGTTGTAGAACGTTTTGTTTGAAATATATCTACAGGACGATGCGATCGATCCTACTGGGGTAGGGGGTGGGGGGGGGGCATCTTGTTGCTTGCCTTGACTATTTGACCATCCGCCACGCATCGCGTTCGAGGCACAGCAAGAGGGTTGCTCGAAGACCGTCGTGTGGAGTTGCAAGGTGTACGGCAGTCAATCTTTATTTGCTGACTATGTATTGGCAGAGCCAGAGGAGGGCGGCTCAAATTTCTTGGCATAGCCCGAATCAGAGGAACACTTGTCTACCCTGAGCCTATCTAGCTACGCTCTTAAACGCAGGAATACTATGTACCGGGTTGTCTCGTTTACTTATTGATGAACGGCACACCCAAGAGGGGCCGCTAGTCGAAGGCATACCAGGGCATCTTGTATACGTGTTGATGGACGGTACGTCTGAAAGGGGTCGACAATCGGCGAGATTTCTTGTCTGTGCCAGGGATGGACTCGGGAATCAGCAGAGAGAGGTATGCCGTTGTATTGTTTTGGCTCCACCAGAGGTATTCAGCGGGGGGGGGGGGCGTGTTGCCGAACACATAGTATACGGCAACTGGATATTATGTTGCAAAAAGGAACACGGTGGTGTTTCAAACGGCTAACCTTGTACCCAATGCGAGGCACGTAGCACAGATACGCTTGAGCTCCCGCTCTCCTTTTCGATCCCAGCTGAGCGTTGACAGCAGCAAGCAGAAGCAGCAGTAGTAGTAGCAGTAGAAGTAGCAGCAGGAGTGGTAGGAGTAGTAGTAGTAGGAGTGGTAGTAGTAGTAGTAGTAGTAGTAGTAGTAGTAGTAGTAGTAGTAGTAGTAGTAGTAGTAGTAGCAGAAGTAGTAGATACACGTGCCCCTATCCTGCACGGAGGCCCTACGGGCAGGTTTTGTCTGCTGACCCCGACATGGTGTTACATGCTATGAGAAAATGAGAAAAGACAAAGGACTTCCGTCCCTGCTCGTTTGTGTTGAGTCAATGTGTTTGGATGGCGTATCACGATTCGTGAGGTGTGCGGTCCATTCGGCTGCTACAACGAAAGCCGCGTTTCTGGTTTCTAGGTTATTCAGTTGTGTAGTAAGTTTATTCGCTTTCTCCGCTACTAAGAGGAAAAACCGTTTTCGTTGATCGGAGGATCTGCTCAGGAAAGGTTGTGGCAAAAGCTCGGCCGGCTGCAAATCAAAGTTAGAGTATGTCGCGATGAGATTGGTCCCAGTTCTGACGACCCTCATTGCGGTGCTGCTGGAGGAGGTGGCGACTGGCATCCTCCTCTCTGCTCTCGTTGACAAAGCGTGCCGCGGCCGACTATACTAAGATTAATATAGCGCCCATATCGATGGCTTTAACCCAACTACAAGGCAAGGGTGCTGGTGTGAAACACTTTAGAGAGGAGGGCGGCGTTGTAGTAAAAGGTAACACTGCCGAGAGTCTAAACGTTGGCTGTGTACAGGTCAAAGTTGCTCCGTACCTACTTCCAGTTTCTAGCTTCGACCGCACGCGGGTGGTGGTGGGGAGCGCCATATGAAGGAACGCGAAGTGTCCGTACAAAAGAGATCACTGACAACAGCCAAAGCGATAGCGTTCGCGTTCCTTTGCTCCCTATAAGCTGTCCGACACCTTTATATTCTACACTCTACATTGTTTGTGTACTGGTAACGTAGAGAGGGGGCATGGTTTTAGGCTCAGCTTGTATGCCACATGTTTATTGTGCCTGTGGTCTCTTATGATATAACGGAAACTATCTCCTTGTCTGTTTCAAGTCATTTTTCCTCGCTGTAAGTCTCTTCAGGCGTGACTACTACAGTGGAGGCCCCTCTATAGTACCAGTCGCCCGCTGTAGTGCCCGTGAAATGCTTGGCACAGATGGGAGCGACCAGCAGTGACAGGATGCGGAGTAGTGCCGGTTGCCGCCATAGTGCCGGTATTTTTGGCTGGCACATACCGGCGTTATAGAGGGGACCACAAATTACTGTATTACCAAATTCCTGCTGTTTTTCCCGTCAACTTTCTCCTCGTTCGTCGACCGCAATGGCGAGAGCCAGCTCTCTAGAGGGCAAGCACAATGACTGAACCAGTCGGGGTGCTATTGAGCGAAGTTTCGTTTTTGTGTCCTCAAACGATCCGGACGATTGATCCCGTTACAGCCTCGAGTATTGATGGCCGGGACAAAGATGGTCGGTCTAAACCCTTTACCATCTATCTCCAGGTTTTCCGTGTCTGTTGAGCGCCACAAGACCATCTACTAGGCCCAAGGCTCCAAACAGCTCAGCTAAGCTTACTACATTAATCATTAATTCCAAACTATATACGAATTAAGGTACGTCGAAATGTTGCAGGAAACTCTGAATATTATAGTCTAAGCAGGTACCACCTATGTCTGTATTCGTCCGCACGTGTTGTCATTGTATAGTGAGGGGCTGCGTCGAGGGGGCTCATACAAAATATCGGAACTGTTTTCATGTCGTATACCTCTATTTTAATGTAGGCGTGAGAAGGACGACATCAGGAGGTCGACGGACAATACTTTGTGGGGCACAACGAACTAGATATTCCTCGAAGTAAGGCAATGTGCTTGAGGTACGATGCCACCTGGAAAAAATGGTGAAATGCACTTTTTTCACGCCTCCTGGATATTGTTCTTATAATTAATACCAGTATATCTGGTACGCCGTTGCTCCTTTCCTAAAACAAAATCGTGCACCCATGCTTCGCGTATACCCTATTAGAGCAAGAGCCTGTTAAGCTGCTAATTATATAAAATAGTCGCACAGCGTTGTCCAGAAGATGCCTGGTCGAAAAAAATATAAGGTTCGCGGAGGCTATTCGTGCTACTGTAGTATACTGCAGCTTATAACGTTATTGATGGGTGTCGATCTCGCCCGCCGGGCCGCTTGCCGCACAAGTAAGTGAAGTGTCTCTTCCTCATCTAACTATCGGTTATTTTTGATGGTCTACAATGACTATCGGTTATTTTTGGTGGTCTACAGTATATAATCGGTTACTATTTATGATAACAGTATCGGTTGCTCTTCGTTGAAGTCATTCCAAATTATCGGTTTCCCTTTCCAGATGATCTAACGATCGGTTACGCCTGATCATCGAACTACTGTAGTATCGGCTACTCTTAATTATCGGAGTATCGTTCGCTCTTCAGGATCTACGTGTGAACGGTTACAGTTGGAAAAAAAGAGGCATAACCCCTCCCCCTTTGCTCTTGCAGCGCTGATGCCGCATAAAACAACTGTTCTCATCTCTCCCCCCCTTGTGCCGTGAAACGACCGCTTACTATACCACTACGGTATTAATGGTATCACTGTGCGAGGAAAGCTGTGGTGATAAAACGCAACGCCGGATGCCAGATGCTCCCCATGCCGTTGACCCTTCAACGGATGGCTATGCAGCTCACCCAGAAAACCTCCATCGAGCACGGATCGCAAGACACACCCACCGACTACCACCTCACGCACAACACCACCACACCACTAATCTCACACACACCCTCACTCTTCCACACTGCTCCATCTACTCCACATCGTACGGAAGCATCAACACTTCTTCCTGCACTATCAAGGCACCATCGACCACACTATCTGCAGTAGAAGGTGAGCATAAATTACATATCAATTGTTACCACGCAGATCACGCGTACATCAGTGCACACACATTACACCTCGCTCAGCTACAAGGACTGCCGTCCGCGTTTAGGTGCCTAGGGGCAGCGTGTTCTTGCTACATTAGCCACAGCACGTGGTGAGCCCAAACCATTGACGGGGAGAAGTAAAGCAGCTGCAGTATTAAAAGAGAGGCATAGCGTTGTGCGTTTCCTACTCTCAGTGCGCTGGAGTAATCCCCGGTGATAGTAATAGTAGTTGCAGTGGTCATTGGATTATGTACAGCGATTGACTGTTTTGTCTTTACGAATCATTGAGACGGCCCGCACGACGGCCAACTATCCAGCGACCACCTTGCTCGGTGCTTCATGGCCACTACACGATGTTGCCATAGCAGGAACGCCTGTACGAAGCAAGCCGCTGTCAGTTCACGTCGCGCCACGTCTACTACAAAAACGTACTTGCTCGTGGATACACATGATACAAACAAACACAGCCTTAGGTCCCGTCTTTCCACTCGCGACTCAAGCTACAACAACAGGGGTGGACCACACTGTTGCGCGGCTACTCACTCGAAGAAGCCCTTCAACCTCTCCCTAATCCTGACTTTCACACAAAACGGAAATTCAACGCAATGAACAACCCCTGTAGCCTACAATAAGCCTACGAAGTATACCACCAACGATGTTGCTAAGGCATAAATGAAATCCCAACGACACTGGGAAATTATTTTCCCAAACTACTAGCTAGTATACAGGAGCGCTTTCGCCAAAACGTTCTACACACATCGTAGCACCTGTCTTAGACGACGGCAGTGGTCATCGTTCCCGCCTCTGATCGTTCTGGGTGTTTTTGCGTATAGTGAAAGGCAGGCCCGTTGTTGGCTGAGACCTTTGGCCTATTGATGTAAGAAACGGTGCGCTCAATCCCATCGTCGGGTATGAGCGGATGAGTGTACCCCTCCCTCTAGAACGTCGATGGCTTGTACGACACAATGGACATCACAGCAGAGGTGGAGACCATACTGGTCCAACATTATCCTGAACGTTTTCACAGCTTGTCCTCCAGAGGGTTGACACATCTACTGTGCTCCTGGCCGGATTTTGCAGTTTTTTTCCTCGCCGAGTCGTGACGGGCAATTTATATCCGCGCGTCATATTCCATCCTCAGGAATGCCCTAATACTTCGGAGTATGTACATATGAGCATTGCGTTACCGTCGCGACAAGTTTGAGCTTGACAGCGTATATTATCACACTTAGGCGACAAGTTTGAGCTTGACAGCGTATATTATCACACTTAGGCTACAACTATCCGAAATTGTTGACACACACATACTGTTGTAGTACAGGTGCACCCTTGTTTTTCTGGGGCTCTTCTCGTGCGGAGATCTATACCCCCCCCAGCAACTGACTTCGAGAAACATTAAAGCGCAACGCGATGCACAATCCCATGGCGAGGGTATACAAATATATGAACATGTATATATATATACCAGGTACATAAACAAGAAGGACATTCCGAAGATTGATTGTGGGTTAAGGAGCCCCGTCACTCACATAATAATTTAGCCGCAAAGTGCTACACTAACACCATATGTATCCTAGCAAGCGTCTTTTAGCAAGCGGGGAGTCTGCCAACTCGCTGTTTTGTTTAGATCCCGAGGCACTACCCGAACAGTCCCGGTCAATAGTATTGCGAATCTGTGTGGGCCTCGTGACCTACGGTGTTGAACGCCCCGGGGTACTCCGGTCATGTTTTCCTCGTACTTCGACTTAAATGGTAGCATGTACCAGGCAATAGTCTTGCAAGCTTGCCTCCACCCCTTCTAGAAATATGTATATATTCCCCTCATTTTGTTTTTCATTTAGACTACAAGTGCAGAAACTATTAAAAAGCTATTTGCTACGCAACATAGTTATGTGCTCTTCAAAGATATATCGAAAGCCTGTCTGTTTATATTGCAATGCTACCATTTTACTAATACCTAGTGCAGGCCGACCAATCTGCGATACCTCTGTCAGTACAGCGTGCAGTATGCCCGTGGTCTCTGCCCGTCATCGTCGGGGTGCGGTACCCCAGCATCTCTACATTTGCAGTAAGATGGGCATGTGCTCAATGGGCTTCAAGTGGAATGGCGGCGTGCAGCCAACTATAATGAAAGGGCGATTCGAAACTCCCGCGCTTTTTTTCGAACCCGTCCCTCTCAGAAAAGGCGACTCAAAGAAAATTTTAGACGAAATGGTCGATCTCACAGGGGAAACTTAAGTGGCATACATATATATAGAAACAACCCATTCGAACGCGCGAAACACAGTTAATTGCCTGCTGCTTCTGTAGATTAAACTACCGCTGTGTACCCGCACAACCATAGACTTGACTACCTCGCGCTTTTCCCGAAACCTGCTGCGTCGCGTCCCGTTTTTCTCACAGGTAAACCACTGTATCGTACCGCACGAGATCACCCCACTTCACCACGATGAAGGTCGCCCAAGCATTCTCAGTTGTAGCCACCTTCTATGCCTTCTTCCTGCCGAGCGTGACCGCGACGGTGGCCAGCCTGGTAGAAGACACCTGCGAATTCAACACATACATGTGCTGCTGGACTGAGAACGACGG
>JBBMKB010077566.1:0-12991 GCA_037833945.1 Alaria marginata | reverse complement strand
GGGCGATCGTGGTAAAACCTTCAGTCAGTTGACTTCTACGTCGACAGCTGTCGTTTATACATTTTTCATAATTATATGGAGTTCTCATGCAATATCATACTTGTCTTGCACCAGGTATATACCTGTACTGTTGATAGCTCCCAGCAGCAGTGTCAGCGTTGCGTCTGCTGTCATGGTGGTTGATGCCTGCGGGTCTCATGTCGTACCAGGTACACCAGTACCAGCAGGTACCTGGTAGTTGCTTAGGTTAGAAGCTGCAGCACTGCAACAGCAGTAGACTACAGCAGCCCCACGAACATGAAATATCCTATACCAGGTATACGAAGTATATACTTATTATGAATAATATTACCTCGAAGTTTAGGCTCGTTTTTTAGGAGACGCTATGATACGAGATACGAAAGAAAACTGGTTGAAGAAAATGTGCTCGCGGCGAGCGCTACACTAAATCCTACTGGTATACAATAGCCTATGCTCAAAGTTGCTCGTATTATTAGTTGGTGTCGCAAGAAGCTTTCAAGCCTTGCTCAGATTAGGTGTTTCTTGTGGGCGGGCCGGGCCCATACTGCTGCTTGCTGTAGTCTACAGCATCAGATCAAACGAACGTTTCTGATTATTGGACTGCCGAGTCAGCATCAGCACTATCTCGCTTCAAGGAGATCTCGAAATGCGCACGAGTACGATCCTATACTTATGTTGCACCCTTGGTAATTTTTTGTGGGCCGAAGGTAACTCGTAAAATCATGGGCCGTCCCGATTTTCGTATTTCAATTTTCCGTACAAGATAATGGAACATTAACATTCTGCTGTTTGTATACAACCTGGTACCAGGCATGCTTGGAGCAACATCACGCGTAACCCGCATCTCCAAACAAGATTGACGTGCGGTTTCCCGCTATTCAATACCTGGAGTTCAATCCGATGTCCGCATCGCTATTTGATTGCGCTCTTGGTCATCCCGCGGTTTCGGCTGTGCTATGAATGTACGAATAGACTCAATCCTCGATACGCTTCCGAGTACATACTTGTAATAGTCGAATCTTATCTCGATCTCGAATGTGCCGATGATTTGTTTTCCAGTATCCCACATCATGCTCACGCCCGCCTTTCATCTCTTGCTCGCTTCAAACTCCTGCGACCGTGGTAGACCTACGAGAGGAGCATGGGCGGCTTCAAGAGCGCGATCGACTCCCTCATGGGCAGCAACAGGTACGTACGGCTGGAGTTGCAGCAGCGGTCAGTATGAACACATAGTTCCGCTTTGACAGGCGATCGATCGAGACCGACCAGGGCTTCGTACACTAATTCGACGCTCATGTTGCCCAACCACATCAGTACAGCATTCTTGCGCAGCGCATCTTCCAGCAACAATTGTGACGACGCGACACACTACACTATTATTAATAGTCTAATAGTGGACCTTTCCGATGGTGCAAGTTGCTCCTTATACACGTGGCCGAAAAACCTGAAAAACATGTGCGCGATGCCTTCGTGTTATTCAAGCTTACTACCTGGTATAGACGTCAGCCCCGTTTACGTTTTCCGCGAATAGTCTGTAGAGTAGCACAGGTGCGTCAAGAGAAGGAATACAGAGGCGAAAATCGTAAACTACTTGGGGCGTTTGCTTTTTTCTCTTGTCCTTTTTCGTGCAGGGTGCGTTGGGTTAGCTGGCTCGGTGGGGTGGTAGATCCAGCGATTCAGCCCGCTGTTCGCAAAAAGCTGGAAGCGGACCACAATTGCACTCCGGTGTTCCTCACGCAAGAGGTAAGGGGACTAAGCGAGAGATTCAGCATTGCCAGTACGGTGGTGCGATGCTGGACTTGAGAGTATCAGTACGGCCGTCGTCTGCCCGCCGTCTACTGTAGTGAACTAGCAGTGCTACAGAAGGCAGTAATAAGGTTCAGGCTTTAGTCGGTCAGTTTTATGGATTGGACGATGTTGGATAGCTTGAAGTAGATGTATGGACAACGCAATGCCACTACAGAGCCTTTCATGCGGTAGATTTACTTGTAGGACGAGATTACGAGATAAACGACAGGATACATGTGTTTTCGCTCTCAGCAACAAGCTTGTTCGTCGGTACGCGTGTCCAGGTGGAAGATCTGTACTACCACAAGTTCACGCAGGGCGTGCTGTGGCCGCTGTTCCACTGCATCCCCACGAATTTCAATGAGGCTCTTCTGGAGAACTTTCAGAGTCAGTACGAGGTAAGAGCTGTGCTGTAAGACAGATTTGCCGCCCTGTGGAAGAGCTGAACCCTGACTTGCTGTGCATGAAATACATGCCTCAGTCGTAAAGGGCTTTTATTTACTTTTTCCGGGAATACTTTTGGGGCGGAGACGGGAAGCGATGACCTCTGGCTATTGAGTGACGTGCCGGGGATTGTTGCTATGCCAGATTCCTTTCATTATCGCCCATGTTTTTGCGGCGGAATATAAACACGCAAATTCCAGATCAATTTGCGAGTAGAGTGAAGCATCGTGCTCAAACGGGAAATTGTACCCCAAAATGCAGCGAGTGTCTCCTTCGGAAGCACGATAATTCGCCCAGGGGTCAGGACCTAGAACAGCTTATATTACGAGCAAGTTTGACTTTTGGTCAGCAGTAGACTGTCGTCCTTAAGGGTGATTGCGATGGAGTTCGAATCTCGGGTGGTTTATACGATTTTCCACAATACGTTTTCTGAGTCGTGCCCGTCGCCGAAAGCGCGAGAGCGTGAGTTAGCAAAATCCAACTGTCTAACATGTGGTTCGGTGGTTTCGCTTCTGGTCGTTGTTAGGCGTATGCTCACGCAAACAAGCTCTTCCTGGAGGCGGTGGCAGGCATCTACGAGGAGGGAGATATCGTGCTGGTGCATGACTACGACTTGATGCTTCTGCCGGCCCTGTTGAGGAAGAGGCTTCCCGACATCACGTGCGGCTTCTTCCTGCACTGCCCGTTCCCCTCCACCGGTGAGACAATCGAATCGCTTGTGGTAGCTACTGCGGGCTACAGGTAGTTAGTTGTAAATCGTACTTGTTGCCTACTATTGAAGTAGAACCCCTTGTTTTTTTTTTGCAACGTATTTGTTATCTATTGATAGATCATCATGTTGTCCTGATCTCGGTCGGGGCGCATGAGGACCAGTTATCGTTGTTGGGTACAACATGTGTGAGGGAGAGCCGAATCGGTGACGCAACAGCTTGCGGACTACCGTTGTGTTGATCTACGTTTTTGGACATGCCGACTCGTTTGGTGCAAGCAGAGTTCTACCGCATGCTTCCAGTGCGACAAGTACTTTTAGAGGGGATTCTGGGTGCGGACCTGGTATCTTTCAACCACTTCGACTACGTGCGACACTTCCTCAACTCGTGCACCAGGTTAGGGGTGTGACTACTGTATTAATACTGTACGCGCGCTTTGGGTTGTAAATCTTGCTTCTGTACTCACCACCAGCGTTTTAAGTGTGCACACTTTATTTTTAAGTAGACTCTGATGGACTGTCGGAATTGAGGGATTGCATGGATGCGTTGCTTTGTTTTCGTCGGTTTTTATTGTGTCAAAGGAAGAGAACCCAAGTTGCAGCGCATGCCTTTGGCGCTACGCTAGCCGCCTACGGTTGTGGCTTTTTCCTCTTCAACGACAAGACACCAATCTAGGGAAAATATACAGTGTTTGGTGGCGTAAATTCATCGCATACCCGTATTATTTGAAAGTCGTCTTCACTAGCGCCTTAGACAACACTTGCTCCGCGCCAAGGTTGCTGCTAGTCGAAGGGAACGATTTACGGGATGATGCAACTCACATATTTGCGCCTTCGTCGTCCATTGTTTTCGCGACCTAACAACTTTGATAAGCTCGTTTTGCCAAGGTGCGGTCGGGATGCGTTTCGTCCCTAATCCGAACGGCACCGCACGCCAGATTTATACGCGAGGGAACGGTGCCCGATGCTGCCTCCTGTAGTCGCCTTGTGCTGTTTTAATAGCGCGAAACAAACCTCTGCTCGCCACTTCGCGTAGGATCCTCGGGCTTGAATCGTACCCCAGCCGCATCGAGTACAGTGGACGCTTAATCAGCGTGAGCATCTGCCCCATGGGTATACATCCGGAGGCCTTCGAGATGACGCCGGAGATTGGGTGAGCTTTTGTGTAGACAGAAAATGGGTGGCTTCTATGCTTTGCTGCATTTCCCGCGATATGAAGGGAGTTCTGCAAATACCCCCAACCAGTGGCTGCTGTCTCAGTGCTGCATGCAGAGCCGTGATTTTCTGCACGGGTAACGTTTCCTGTAATGCTGCTCAATGAAACCCTTTTGGTGTCAGTTTTGCATAGCGTAGCCTGCAATACCTTGTGTGTTTTACCCTCGCTGTACTGGTACCAAATATGTTCGCTGACCACAAGCTCGTTGGCCGTTCGCCCCTCGACAGGACCGTGATGGACCGTCTACGCCACGTTTGCCACACGGAAGACCGTAAGGTGCTTGTGAGCATCGATCGCCTCGACCTCTGCAAGGTGGGTCCGGTGGTTGATATTTGCGGCTTGCTGCTTGCATAGCCGCAGGCGCGTTTCCCGTCAAACTACAGCAAAAATATCCTACCCTAATTCCAAGTATTTTGTTGTCCAAAACGTGCGTACAGTTCTAAAGGGCTGATATGGATGCGATTTTCTCGTGGGATAACATTTTAGGTTTTCAACCGCACGCTATTAATAGAACTCTACAGTAGGTGTCCGAGCGAACACGTGTTAGGCGTCATTGCACTTTTTTCGGCTATTAATAGTGCGATACAGCGCTGTTCAACACATTCAATAATATGGTCGAGCGAAGCGATTCTGTTGCTATCTTACAATCCTTGCCGACGCACCCATAAATATGACCCTCTTCATTTTTTTAACTCTCAGGGTATCCCGCTGAAGTTGCTCGCTGTCGAGAGCCTCCTAGAAAATTTCCCCGAGCTTAGGGGAAAGGTAATCATGTTCATCGTTGTGCGCGATGATGGTCGCCGAGGGGACAGGTGAGGGAAAACATTCCATGTTTCGGGTAACTGCGCTCCTATTTTAGTGGTGTACCTGGTATAGCAGGCGTGACTCTTTGTGCTGGACGTATAGAGACTCCTGAAACGCATACCTTGCCGCATGAGGCAGCACTTATATTGACATTATACTAGACTTGGTAAGTAGTGTGTGCCATAACAAATTTTGTTTTTTTTCTCGCGCTATGTACGCCATCAAGCTGGTAAATCTCAAGCAACCTCATGTTGCTCGCGTGGCAAACCATACTTAACTTGTATGGCAGAGATCTGCGAAAGGCTGTGGACGGGCTGGTGGGGCGCGTGAACGGAAAGTACGGGAAAACGGACTACTGCCCAATCCAATACGTGAAGAAGAAACTACACCACAGGTCAGCATAAAAGCACACAACCGCTTTGACAAACAAGCACCTTGGCAACCTTGTGCACGCGGACGAACTCTACTGCTCTACGAGTAATCTGGCTGTTTGGTGGTGGCGGTATTTCAGCAGTAAGTGGAGCGACACCCGCCATAGGCAGTTGAAAATTCGTTGAGGTGGCATTGATGCTGTTGAAAGTTGAAATCCGGAGACATCTCACCACAGGTAGTTGAAACCTGCTTAGAGGTGACAATGCTGTTCTACAAATTGTTCTTGGTCAGACGATTGACCTCGACTCTTGACGCGATGCCATGTTTATACGTGCTACGTGATATTCGGCTGCAGTGAGATGGTGGCGCTGTGGGCGTTGGCTGACGTTGCCTTGGTGACGAGCCTTCGAGAGGGAGTCAACCTGGGAGCGATGGAGTTCGTGGCCTGCCAGCAGACGTCCATGCATGGGGTTCTCGTTTACAGGTGAAATAGTCTAACTTCCTAGTCGCCTCGTGGTTCAGATGCGGCATAACAAAATATTTGGTCCATTTTTCGTTTGAGATCACTCGCAGGGTGGGCATAACCATAGTTCGATGCCCACAACAAGGACTTTGGTATGTGTCGAAGTGTTGGCGAGGACATGTGCGAAGAGTTTACGACTGTTTACCGAAGACGTGGTGCTGATAGAACAACGAATGGCGAAGTGATGCTTGCACGGATGCCGAGCGTGGAATCGCGAAGGGTTGAAGATATAACAGTGCCTCGGCCGGGTCCGCGAGCCACTAGTGTCGTTTCGTGTCGCTTCTGCTTTTATCGAGGCACTTGCGGTGCTTGTGCTTGAACTGTTGTCGCGCGACTTACCACCCCACCGTTTCGTTCGCTCGCAGTGAGTTTGCAGGCTGCGCACTGTCGTTTAAGGGAGCGATGCTGGTCAACCCATACGACCCCGACAAGGTCGCGGAGTCCATCCACACAGCGCTGGCAATGCCGGTAAGGGGTAGGAAGACAGCCTGGCCATTTTGACGTGTATGTTGGGGACTTGAAAAAGCAGCCTTAGCAGCTGAGTAGGTAGCGATTTACCACCCGTAGGCCTCTTGGTGGCATGTTTGCGTTGGTGGCCATGTGAACTTACGTTTTGGGGCCCGTTCTCGCCCCCTTCCGCTTTGACGCTTCGGGGGGCCATCCTGGCCGCAGCACTTTGCTTTGGTCGTTTTGAACCTCAAGCGCTATTTATCTATTAGTATGTATACCGCGTAGATGACGCATCCCGCGGTTATGCACCACACACCCATGATGAAAGGTTATGACGAAGAAAATCAGGCATCATCAGCTTCTGAGGTACGTGAACCACTACACGAGCCACTTGTGGGCTAGGAGGATCATCCCCTCGCTGCTACTGGCAGGGCAGAAAGCGCGAGAGTACAATCGCCTCCAGAAGCTGGACACTGGGTATCTTCAGGTGCGAAAAATGACCGCGGTCGACCGAATAGACCGAAACAGGGGCAGTACGTTGTGTACAAACTGCACCATCTCCGGTTGTTGCCGGTGCTCCCGGGCTTCATTCACAATGCAGCACCTTATTCGCTATCTTCACCAGCCTTTTACTACTTCAAAAATGTTCTGACACTAATTCAAGTGGTTGGTCCCCAAAAACGTGGGTGCACTTCTAGACTAAAGGAATAAGGTTGTACATTGTTTATCGACCACTTGTGTCGGAAGTGGTATTCCGTTTTTCCATAGGGTATTACCATGTCATCGACACTGGCTGTTGTGCTTGTGTTTGTCCCAGGCTACTTCAATAAAAAAAAACATTCGTGTTCATCGACGAGCGATGCGTACTCGCACAGCCCAGCCTGTGTCTCCTCTTCGTAGTGACGCTTCCTATCCCGTGCGAATGACTTTCCACAAAATTGCCGATCTCGTAGCTGAGGTGTCTTTTTTTGTTTTTATAAAGACCATTACTCATATAATACTCTGCTTGTATCGTGAATCGAACCGTGATCCCGCACTTTCCTTTTCAGTCGTTCTACGGACGAAGTCGGCGGCGGCTACTGGTGTTCGATTACGACGGCACTCTGGTTGCACACCACGCGCTGGCGCAGCTGTCAGCGCCGCCTCCAGTCCTTCTGCAAGTGCTGGAAGCGCTGTGTGAGGTAATGCGATTTACTTTCAATACACTTCGATATTAAACCTTTTTAGTACTGCAAAACTTATGCAATACTAATTCCAAGTAAGCTGTCCCCAAAAACGTGGGTGCAGTCCTATAAGGATTAAACGTGCACAGTGCGATATTTATGGGTTGTTTCAAGTGTGTGTGAACATAGTCTAAGGATGTACTTCGTATTTAGTACATGATTTATAGTTCGCATGAGTTTATGCTACGCATTTTGAGGAGAAAGGGTGCACTTGTCGTTTTTTGCGAACAACTTATTTGAGACCGGCTGGTTCGCGCTTTGTTGTTGCAGGACATGGCGAACGTGGTGTACATCATCTCGGGCAGAAGAAAGTCCGAGCTGGAAGAATGGCTGGGCGGCATACCCAGGTTTGGCGCGCCGCGGTACACATGCCCTGTATTTTAATTGTGCTACCTGTAGTAGTATTTCCATTGAGCTAATACAGCTGTATTGCAGGAACTTGTCTTGGCGCGGCGCTGCGCCGCGATGGCTACTTCCTGTTAGCTCGAAGATTGTCTCACTAGGCAGCGAAATAACTCGATTAACGGTTTTGGTTGTCACTTTCAACCGAGGCAATTCGTTAAGTCGTGATGCTAGGGTGTCGTTCCTATTGATAGAGGGTCGTCGCACGGAGGAGCCGCCATGCTCGTTGTGACGCTACGTACAACGGCACTGACTCCACTCATGCTGAACTTGATCTACTTGGCCAGATTGGGCCTGATAGCCGAACACGGATACTGGGTCAAGCCGGCAGCAGCGCACCGCAGTAGACATTCTGGGAGAGCCCGAGGAAGCACGGGTTGGTATGAGGCGGTCGGTGGCGGCACCCCGGCGAGCCAGTTTTCTGACATTGGGGAACGAAACGCAGAAGGAGGCAGACGCGACCGCAGATTCCGAGACAGTCGAGGGAGTGGCACAGGCACGCCGAGTGGAAAACACGAGTCCACTTCGCACAAGCACCATGTTCACAGACGGTCCACAGTGACGTCGGGAGACGGCCCCCCTTCACCGGATGACTCATCAAGGCAGCAACCGAACGAGGGAGGAAGACCGTCCGGGAGCGGAAGTGGGTGGATTCTGCGCAGCCACAATGCTGACCTCAGCTGGCGGAGCGAAGTGTTGGCTATCTTGGAGAACTTCACTGGCCGCACCCCGGGGTCTTTTTTAGAGTTGAAAGACAGGTAATGCCAAACGCACTCTTCTGGAAGGGTAAGAGTATACCTGGCATATAGTATTTTTTTTATCTGCAAGGGTGGAGTATAGTATTGCGGAAGACCGCGTGCTATGCAGGTGTTGGGGAGCGCTTCCGTCTTGTCAGTACCACAGCTTAACTACAGTAGCCCCTTTGCTACTGCATATAATCCAACTTTAAATATAAACAGTTTATCCCCTAAAGTGTGGGCGCGGTTCTGGAGAGGTTGGCATCGATTTCGCGGGACGGACACGCGCTCTTGTTGCCATGTGATTTGCAGAGACGCAGGGCGGTTTTGTTTGTTGGCATTTTGTCTGCACACCAGGTATTACTCTGCTGTATATCGAGTGCAGACCTGGTTGTTTTTGGTTTGCATGTTTTGCCGCCCGTGTGTGGATCTATACCGGTAGGGCTATTCGGAGAAACCTCGAGCGTGATGCGCAGTACGCATACCTTTTCTGAGGTAAGGCCATCGGTCGTTCGTCACACGCTAGATTGATTGTTTCTCAGGCAACGGTATTTTGCTTGGAATGTGATTGAAACTCCTCCCTGTTTGGCTCCTTTCCTGGCAGTGGCCTCACGTGGCACTTTCAGGACACGGATCCGGACTTTGGACAGACTCAGGCGAAAAATCTTCAGCTGCACTTCGAGCAGATGTTGGCGGTAAGGACTCGAGCACCTTTTGACTAGGTTTGACCATTACTAGTTTTAACAAGCAGCGAACGCCAACAGCCTCCGTGTTTTCCGGCAAGCGGGGCCGAGGAGACTGTTCCATGCGCTCTTTCCGGTCGGGGGCGGCGGTTTCGAGAGTTTTAGCAGGAGACGATCTATCCACCATCATACAACGTGCGTTCTGGAAAAAAAAAAAAAACTGCTTGGAGGTACATGCAGTTGGCTCAAGTGATTTCACCAGGTTCATCAGGTTATTCCATGGTTCCAGGAGTAACGGAGGCACAGCACAATGAGATCAGCAGCGTTCGAGAATGAACCGATGATGTAATCAGTTCGATGTACTAACAAGGAAATTCACATTCCATTTGGCAATACAAGGAACGGCCAGGAGGAAGTATAGGAACACAGTCACAATCAGCATAAGAATATTGCAGAAGCAATTGTGATACTGAGAGGGACTGTAAAGTAAGGGAGGGATGGGAGCACCGGCCACGGAAGGTGCTTCCACCATTCTTATCCCCCACTATCTGAAAATAACTGATCCGAAGATACATCCGTATTATTCAGGGGCGGGATGAGAAAACAATGAAACGATCCCCTATCCCCGGCCCATAAAAGGGCGTTATCCAAGGCCGAAGGCCCCACCGCAATCTGCAGATGAAATGGCACGCGCTTGCCCCGGCAAAGCCGTGTCGAAGGGCAGTGTTGCAGGACAGTGTCGAAATGTTTTGTTTTGTCCCACGCGTGCCGTGGTTCTTAATGCAGAGTGCGAATGCTGTTACGGCTAGAGCAATGTCGGCCGGCGGGTAGGCTTAGTTTTGGGTTGGGTCTAACAACATAGTTCTTCGGTAGTGAGGAACGTGCGTCCTCCGGATCAAGTAGTGTAGTTTTTGGCGCAGACTCGCATGTGTGGTCCTGTACCCAGCTGACAGTAATTTGGTGAGTCTTCAGCAAGCGCTTTGAAAATCATTGCTAGTACCGTGTACCTGGTAGGGTGCAAGAATCGTGCTCGTCGTTGGTGCGAGTTTCCGTACAACAATGAGCCCCCGTTCGTTCTCAAGGATCTTATCCTGAATGTTCTACAATGGTCTTATATATCCTGCATGTTCTACTATGCTGTTATCCTTTGTGTTTGGTAGAACGAGCAAGTGCGGGTGGTGATGGCTCCTCTGAAGAAGTACATCGTGATCCAGCCGTCGCGCATCAACAAGGGCAAGGCACTTCTGACAATATTACACGACGATGCCCTCGGTTTCGACCTTATCTTGGGCGTCGGAGACGAACGAACAGACGAAGACATGTGAGCAACTGCGGTGGACGTGTTATTTTGTACTTGTTTTTTCTTGCATCTGGGTTGTTTTTTGTTAATAGCCTTTTTTGTGACCATGGGCTGTGCATCAGGGAAATGAGCTAATGTGAGAGCATCGTCAAGCAAGGGAGGGGTGATGACGAGCATGGTGGCGCAATTTTGGTCGCGAATCCCGGCCGTAAACGAGCGATCCATATTACGAATTAGTTGTTGGACTCGCGTTTATGGGCCGATATGCGCTATCTCCCCACCCTTCGAGAACCCTAAACCCCGAGACGTACTGTAAGGGGTTAGGGTGGGAGGGGGCACAAGACATCGGGTGGGACCGGCAATAATTGGGCCATTAATTTTGTGCATGCCTCTTCTTTCGCCTACATTAGTTATTGTTAGCGCATGAACGGGGATGTTTGGCGTTTTTTTACATACTGTTAGGAATAGGTACTCCGTGATGTATTCTTACACAACCACACCCAACACATTGTGTTTCCGGTCAGCGGCAAAACTTATTAAATGCGTGGTTTCTAGCCATTATACTTGATTTACTCCCCACCGTTCTCGCTGCAGGTTCGACGTGTTGCAGGGCAGCCAGTGCTTCACTTGCACCGTAGGCATGAAGATCAGCAAGGCACAATACTACGTGGAGGACACTGATGCTGTTGTCAACATGATGCAGGTGTGCGGTGGGTTCTGGAAATTACCGGCCAGGGGAGGGTAGCATCGAGTTTTTGTTTTTGCTAATCACTTTGTGAGATCCAGGATTTCGTCGAAATTCATCGAGGTTTTGTAATTTTTCGGCACATGCGCCTCACGCAGTGGGCCCTTTGCTGTCTTGGCTTACGCAGCATCTTGCATGCTGCCGTTCTGGTTTAAAAAAAAACGATTTCGCGTCGCCGTGTTGCAAACGATGTACAGGGTCTGGCGCACGTGTCCCAGCAAAAGCTGGCGAAGGAGCGGGAATCAAGACATAACAGCGACGTCTATTACGCCAGCCACACCCCGAGAGGGGGGGGGACCCCTCGCCGTGCTATGGCTTCCCCGTAGATTACTATTCCAGTACTGTATTAATAGTACCATACCAGGGTACCTCGTAAAGGAAGGCGTATATACCTGTAAACAAGTTATGGCAGCCACTTGCGTGAACGATTGGCGAGTCAAGCTTTCTGAGAGAGCGTGCTGTTTTGACGGCATGCCAGCACCATCCATGCTCGTGGGTGATTTGGGCTGATTTTGCGTGATTTTGGTTCCCCGGCGATGCGGTCGGGAGTTGATGGACATTTTTGTATTTTTGTCCTAAAATACACAAGCAAACTCATTCATATATGGACACAAGGACTCCGCTTGCCAGCACCCATGCTCCGGATAGGCTAAAAATCCTGTGTGATTTGTTTGTCTCTTGTATTGATGATATCTGTTTACACATTTCTTGCAGGATAAAATATATACCAAACATGTACCAGGATACAGAGAAAGGGATTTCGTGCCCGCAGTTTTCTGATTGGTCAATTTTTTTGGGTGTATATTTTGATTGGTGGAAAATCCTTGGTCGACATTTGTCGAAATCCTGAATCGTGACGTCGCTTTTCTGAAAAAATAAAAACTTGCTGATTGGTCAATTTTTTAAGGTTGGAAATTTTGATTGGCGGGAAATCCTTGGTCGACATTTATCGTCATCCGGAATCGTGACGTCACTTTTCTGAAAAAATAAAAACTTGGAAAAGTGGCCGTGGATGATGACGTCAGTCTTACTTTTTCCAAAAATTGAATACGGAAAGTTTTATTCGGAGCATGTTATATTTCGACAATTTTTGTGATCAAAGAGGGAAAAGTGGAAGAATGCACGAAATATCTGGAGTTATTAGAAAACTGCGGGCACGAAATCCCTTTCTACAGCAGCTCTGCTGTCAGCAGTAGTAGTAAGTACATGCCGGCCAAAGCACGGCATCCACAAACCCACAGCATTCCAGCACGAGTCACGGCCAAAGCACGGCATCCACAAACCCACAGCATTCCAGCACGAGTCACCCCATGAGGGTCGGGTTCGGGTTAGGGTTCGGGTTCGGGTTCGGGTTCTGGTTGGGATGCGTGCGGGTCGGGCACACCGGTCATCGGTCGTCCACAGCCAGCACGTTGCTGGGCATTTTTTTTTCAAAATTTCGGGGCTTCCACATCGACGTCACCACCCCCCGCCACGTGCACCTCCTGCAACTCCCGCACCTCCTAAAATCCGGCCGCGATTTTTATTTCCGGCGCTCTACTGCATCAGTAGCTCGCGGCGTACGGCTATCGCCC
>JBBMKB010077555.1:0-12991 GCA_037833945.1 Alaria marginata | reverse complement strand
ATTATTTACATGGCTAGTTGATTTGTGTTATACTTTGTGGGTTAGAGTCATTGACCTATATTTCGAAAGAGGCATACGTACTGTACAAACGCGCGGCCGGAGTATTACGCAGCTTGCAAAGATAAGTATCGACCATTAATTTGATCGAACTCACAGCTGACGTATTTGAAATATTTTTTTTAAAAGGACGAGCAAGCCTGATTGAAAACGATCTGAAGCCACAGATGACTTGCCAATAAGCCACAACGGAGGCTAAAAGTCGCGAAATTAAACACCGCTATTTGTAACTGTGTACAGACAGTATTAGTAGTGGTCCCTCATCGTGCGGTTGTGCGTCGGCCGAAAATACTGGCACTGTAGCGGTAACCAGCGCCACTCCGCTTGCCGTGACACTGCGGTATAACAGCTGCCTGTTACATACATTGTATGTGCTATTAATGGGAGGTTTACCAGGCACTGTAGCGCGTAAAAGAAGGAACCACTATATTCGTACGTGTTCACGTTCACTGCTGTACTGCTACATATTAATATGTGGTTCTGAGAGGAGCGCTGTTCTAGTCCGATACGTCTGTACGATACCAGGGTCACATCTTGGTGGTGACACCTGGAGCATATACCGTTTTCATCCATGCCACGTGACCTCGATTCTGACACGAGACATGAGGCACCAAATCTCCCTCTCACAAACTGCTGTGAATGTGGTCCGTGGTTCCTGATCCACAGCCCACAGCACACTGCTTGAGTGGGCAGGACTGTCATCCAAATTATCGTTTATTGGAATCTCGGTCATCCTCGACTTAACAAATCGGAGGTATAGTTCTCATATATATGTGAAACGCGCCTCGGCACTATTAATACAAAACTTCTCTGCTCCGGTCACATTCTACAACGTATCCCAAGCTATACAACATTGAGTACTTTGTACCAAACCGCGTGCGTGCTGTTCTTTGCGTGATGATCTGATGTTCTCATAATCACAAACCAGGTACCTGGTCTACGCGTAAGATTATTGGGTTGGCCGAACCAACGTTGTCCTCACAGCGCTAGAGGCGCACACTATTATTGGTCAATTCCCAAAAAACAATCATCTGTTTCGTGTTCGTTTCATATAATTACATTCAGTACAGGTTGGAACTGGGGAAAATGCGACCAAAGATGTCGACTATTGAAACTGAAAAGATGTTCATGACGTGATAAAGGGATACAGCAGAGGAAGTAACTGGTGCTCAGTCTACTAATAGCACACCACGGGAAAGAAGAATACCAGGTATGTACTCAAATTCGTATATCATGAGTACGTGGCGTAGAAGTTCGCGTTCATTTCACTTGTTTGCTCTAACGATATTTCGACAAAATACAGCAGTAGTTTTCAGGTTTTTGTGTGTGCTTCATCTATTAATAGGCTGCAGATACGCGTGTTTTAAAGTTTCGATGCACCAAGCAACGTCCGCCCACAACATTCCGGCACGGATGCATACACCTGTATTCCACTTCCGAAAAATACCGACGAACTGCCTCTGCGCCGCCCCTCAACCTCCTCCCCCCACCCTCCCTCCCTCCCCCCCTCCCGATAAAACACACCCACTCCCCACCCTATCCACCACGCCCTCTACCGCACATAATATCTCGCACAGCTACACGTTTACACTTGGCAGGACCGAACAATACTGGGAACGTTGTCACGGATCCAAATGACCACAACAACAATGCTTCGAACGGCTGCCATCATGAGCCTGCTGGCAGCCAGCAAGCGAGCCGACGCGATAGACACTCCTTCGCCGAACGATGCCATCGCAAAACCAGACTGCGACTCGAGTCTCTCGGTGTCCGTCCGGTACTCCTCATCGTCGGAGCGACTATACCTCGAATCGGGGGACGGCTCCACTAGAGGTGGATGCATGACTCTCAAAGGTATTTGGGAAAGTCGCAGTGGCAAGGCGCCGTTGTACGCCGTGGATCCGGACAGCGGCGACGTGAGCGACACTGTGACTGGAACATGGCTTCTAACCGAGAGCTTGTGGGTTGAGGACGGCATTACTCTTCAGGTGAGGTTGGTTGTATTGGCGATCCGTGGGCCGAGTGCGTTGTGCAAGAAGTAAGCTTATGTTCGTACGACCATCTATGGCGTGTGTCGGACGGCAAAATAAATTTCGAGAATAGAAGTTATCGCAGCAGCTGCGGTAGCATATTCTTCGCTGAGAACCAAGGATAATCTCAAACATATAATATGTATCTACTGTAGTCTATACCAGAAACAAATGTGTGACAACCGTTTCATGCAGGGACGATAAACCGGAATTTTAAAAGATCGGGAAAGATACACACCCATTTTTGGATGACATAGAAACACGTAAGGACACCTCAGCTGTGAGAGAGAGAATCACGACGAAACGCACGCGTAAGCTGCGGGTGATGTGTACTTCGATATCGCCTCCCGCGAGGGTGTGTATTGGTTATAAAATATGTAAAATAGGCCACTGCCTTCATTGGGTGCTATTGTGTAGGACACGGGTCAACATTATGATTTTCGCTCCTTCGATGATTTGGGCCACACATGCATGTCTCGCGTATTCCTATTTAAGAACGGGAAGTAGTAATTGTTCGGGGAAGAACAAACGTGGCCGTACCAAACGTCATTTCGGGGTTTCAACAATTGGTTACTGCTTCTTTTTTTTTTTGTTTTTTTTTCATCCCATCTATTATCTTCAGTATCTTCGCAATTTGCCTTTCTCCTTCTCCCTCCCTAGACGTATCTCAGATCCGGGGTCACTAAGCAGGCCCTTCTCCCCCCTCCCCACTACGATACGCGCCTTCAGTTTTTTATCGCGAGAAGAATTTAGCACTTTCTTTCCTCGTCGACCTGAGTCTAATTGTGCTTACTCACGCTGTAAGGCGCTTTCCGCAGTTGGTGTCACAAGAAATATAATCTGCGTAAGTAAATTCGAACTCACGAGCCCAACCTTAGTAGCATTCGAGGTTAACCACTAGACCATGGTTGGGGGGTTGTATATATGACGCATATCACGCGGGGCGGCGCCCAATTCCTCTGCTGCTCCTCATCCCCTACTCTGACTTCGAGAAATTTGAAAGGTTCACCCTAATTGAACGGCCTAGGTACAGAGAGTAAAACAAAGCCATTCCAAAGACGTTGGGGGCTCTTGCTTTGCTCGGGTGAAGGGCCTCGTCAGTCATAAATAAATGTATTCCGGCAAAAATGTCTTCTCCCTCTAATGTGGTACACTGTAACCTGTCATCTTTGGTGCACGAGCAACAATGCGACGAAGTCCAAACCGTCTTGTACCCGGGCGTAGCACGGTCCTATTTCACTCGTATTTCTGTTCTACTGTTCTGCCATGAGTACTAGCCGTTTCTGTGGCCATTGTGTAACACCTACATGGTATCCTGCAACAGTGTTAACCTATACCCTATACCTCTGAGTTCTTTCATCCAGTTATCGATCGTTCCCTGCAAACGCGAGCGCAGCATTCTTTTCCGTGAAACAGGGTGGAACTGCTTTTTTCGCAACCATCGCTAAATGCCCTGCCGACTACCCCCGACTCTCTTTCTTTCCGTGATCAGGTGTACGGTACTTCCGCCGGGGGCGATGCTGACGAGTTGCGCCTGCTGAGCACGGCC
Organism: Alaria marginata; assembly: GCA_037833945.1. NCBI lineage: Eukaryota > Phaeophyceae > Laminariales > Alariaceae > Alaria > Alaria marginata. Next base: position 9,355 of record JBBMKB010077555.1, on the reverse strand, counting down.
GATACTTATATCAATCTGCGTGGCTATGGAGGCAGCCTGGATTTCGTGAGCACCAAGGTTAGTTAGTCCGTGGTGTCTTTACGCGATAGCGCCCTGATGCTGTGTGGTTGTGTTCGGAGCCGCCATCCATGTGTGTTACTTGCGTTCGTGCAAGTTCATCGGGGAGAGTCGCTAGCAACCCTACCATGACGTTCTCGTATCGTGACGCATACTGTATTGTACCAGATATGTATAACCAAATGTTTACTCGGGTATCGAGCGTGGATCCAGGCGAGGTTCAACAAGCAACGCCCTTGGGCATGCCGAACAACACGTTGTTCGTGGTTTAGCCTCTGTCGTGTATTTTCGTATTCCCATGCGTTGGTGTACCGCGTCGAAGGATGGTACACGCGCATTTCCAGTCTAGACGGTGACTGTTAGAGAAAACACATCGCCATACGAGTAGTGCAGATCTCCTACGCGAGAGTGCCGTTTAAAATGCGAAAGCACCAGACCTCCTTCGTGCAACAGGCCCTTCTATATCGTTTTGAATCACGTAAAGTGCGTATTCGCTTACGTTCGACATTCTTCCTCGCGTGCCATACACACTCTTGTATGTATTTCTTGTCCCGTTAAGTTGATTTTCCGCCCCAACACCACCGCCACTATTCCTCAGGTGTTCTCGTGGGATACTTCGACCAACGCCCCCGACGAGAACGAAGACGATGGCCGGTCGTACATCAGCGCCGTCTCGGAGATCGTTACCGACGAGGAAGAGGATTGCGACGGCAGAGCCAAGCAAACCATGGGGGAGGCAAGAATGGACATCGAGGACTGCGAAATGGGCTACCTTGGATTCTACGACGGCGAAAGCTACGGCCTAACATGGAAGGTAAGTGACGATTTTACTGGTTTCCGGCAGTGGTATGCGGGTTGTGTTTCATGGTGACAGGATACTGCTGTGTCGCTCGTTAATTCGTGGGCAATGACCGGGGGATGAGCGGTAAAGCGTGGAAATTGCGAAAAACGTGTGCTCCCTGTTCAGAGATGCTCGTACCGTAGCTGGTGCACGTGTTTTTTTTGCCGCTTTTTTGTTGTAGTGCTTCATTCGAACCCGGTATTTGACGTTACCCAGCCGATATTGAGACAGAGAATGCCACGCTCGCGCCTTTCTTGTAGCAGATGTCGGTTGCATGAGCTCCGATAGGATGTCGTTGTCCTTCTCTGAGAGAGTCTCTTTCGCAGCATGGAGACGTTTCACAAGGAGGCCCATGAAATAGTTGGTATTTTAACCGTGTCAGTCGCCAGTGATACGGCCAGATTGTCCAACCTCTTGACGTCTCGCTGGGTATGGAAACAATAACCGCAAAACGGATTTTGGCTTTTGGCGGTGCTATATTCCTTGTGATGAACGCCATTGAATAACTTCAAACACTGCACACTTCCATCAGGTTCGAGGGTTCTGCACGTACAAGAGCAACCCGGAGGTGTTCGACAGTGTAAACGTGTACGGCAACATGTACGACTCCGACATCCACCACAACCACTTCGGGATGTACACGTACGGACACCAGCAGGGAGACTGGAGGAGAAACAAGATGCACGACAACACCGCTTACGGCTTTGACCCCCACGACGACAGCGACTTCTTGACCATCCACGACAACGAGGTCTACAACAACGTTAAGCACGGCATCATCGCCTCCAAGCGCTGCAACGGAGTTTCCATCCAGGTACGTTTGACTTCTGCCCAGCACCTGGATCTCCAGTTCTGCCGTGGTATAGAATTGTATCCACCAGCATCGCTGTCTCGCCGCGGTTAGGGCCACCGTGTCACACGCAGTTGCTCAGCGGAACACCGCGAACCACGACAAAAATAGATTCGATGAGGATCGCGTTTGAATCGCTCGCCATGCACAGCACAAGCAGTTATCGTTGCTGCCAGAACAAGGTTCGAGCTTTACATTCCAAGGCCACGGTCGGGAGAGGACATTTAGGGTATTTGGTATTTTTCGTCTTAGCGCCATATGATCGAGTGAGGCTCCCCTGGAGTACCACGTTTGGCAAAAATAGCTGTTTCCGGAATGACGGGGCTCCTCACTTCACTATATCGTCGGAAATAACATTTTGAGTTCCAACAGTTTTTGTTGTGTCTAGCTAGGCCAAGAGATTATTCATCGAGTAACACGTTGGGTTTTCTCCTAATGTGCTTGTGCCGCGGCCACGGCTCGGCGCGGCATGGTACCTGGTGTTCTGACGGTTGTGGCACTCAGCCTCCCTACCCAGGCGGCAAGGTGCGGCTGACTCCGGCTGAAACCCTCGGAGTCGCGATAACATGTTTTGTACTACAAAAAAGGATTGCGAAATTTCTCCTAATTTAGGTGGGTGCCGTAGGAGGCTCGTGAAGTGAGGAGATTTAGAAAACACATTTGGCGCACCTCTACCAAAATGCATGCGTCCATTGCAAGTGCTAACAGGTTGTGCCGGGCCAATTAGAGTGCTTTCGATTACACCCGCACTGTGCCGTTGGCGCGAAGCCATGACCCTTAAGTTGTTGTGTTCTGATTATCTCTTCCTGCCCCATGTATGGCTTGGTGTTTCGCTCCGTACGGATCGATGCTCAGGGAAATGAGGTGTACAATGGAGCTGAAAAATCCGCTGGCATCTTCCTGCACAGAAGCGGCGACGACGCTACTGTGAAAGGTGAGGAGCAATGTCCAAAGTCACTTGGATAGGCGTGCTGGGGACGCGTTCTACGATAGAGGTAGCACTTTGTGGCGTTTTTATTTTCTGGATGACGGGGCTCCTTAACCCAAAACCGTCGGAATGTCATTCAATTTTTGCAACATGCTTTTTTTGTATAGATGGGCCACGGGTTTGTTCATCGGGTTGCACTTTCAGTTTGATCAAATAACCGTTTTTCGGTGAGGTAAAGAGCTCCTCGAGTGGGGAGCTTTAGAAAAGGAATGGTGAACGTCTATCGCAGAATGTGTCTGGGGTAGAGGCAGCATGGTTCAGAGGTAGCAGGGTTCGAGCCATACGGTTTCGGTATGACGGGATTTTCAACTGGGGAACTACCAAACATAGCTTGTCCCCCGTATGCATTTCCTCATTGTTTTGTTTTATACCTAGCCCGAATGATAGTCCAGGGATATTAGGTATCTAGAGAGTCATCTCACGGTAGGGGTGCAACATGAGATTCCGAGCTCCTAACATGAAGAACCCGATGTCTTACCCGGAACGATGATTAAAGCCTACAGCATCTTTATGATCTGCCTCGTTAAATAACGTTAAAGATTTGTACAGTAACCAACCTACAAGACAAGCAATAAACAGCATAAAAGCCATTAACAAACCGCCAGCGCTAAGCGGGAGGAAGGTAGGGACTTCGAAGACATTCGCTCCCGCAACCTGACCAACATATATATGCGCTACTCGTAAAACGAATTTACTCCATACATAATTATGATAACCGGTAGTTCCTCACCAGAAGAGCTCAAGCGGTCAGAAACGTTTGGCCCAAAACGTGCAACCCCTACCGTAAGATGACACGAGACAATGTTTGTCAAAGTTGAGTTTTAAACTTAAGACGACCAATTTAGCTCCTAAAGTAGGGATCTCGAAAAACAAACATCAGGATTGCCTCTACGGTAGGCTCCGTTGTTTTCCAAAAACTGATGTATCAGTATGTGTTAGCTGTATGCGATCCTGAGAGCGTCTAAAGATGTCTCTCGGAGCGAACAAAGCACACCTTTCAATCATAGCCAAGAGCGTCAAATTGAAACGTTGTCCAGTTCGAAAATATGTTTGGCGAACGGCATCATGAAAGGCCCCGACGTGGATCATCGCATACTCTCGAGAAGTAAATAGAACGCTGTCGACTCTGCTCGGACTATGCCAGTTACATACGCAGCGATATAGAAACATATAGATAGCATGCGGGGATTCACCGCGTTGTCTTGCCGGGCGCCATAGCATGTTGTGCGATGGAAGTCGACCAGTGACGATACTGCATGCGGGACCGTTACGAGGGCAATGTGCTTTAACTAAAACGAGTGCGCGTAGACGTTTCCTGCATACAGTGTGTATTTGAGGCGTTTGACGACTTCCATGGTCACCAAAACAAGATTATCGATTTTGGCTGGTATCTTCCTTCTTGCTTGCCCTCCTCGAAGGTAACTACGTCCACGACAACGGCGACGCTGGGATTGCTTTGATGGAGTCCTTCAACGCCGACGTGTCTGGGAACATATTCGAGAACAACAAGTACGGCGTGAGGCTGTCCGTGGGGTGCGCCGACAACGTGTTTTCGGACAACCTCATCAACGGCTCGACAAAGTGAGATCCGCTGCCACCTGAAAATAGACACATAGAGGACCTAGCACTTTGACGTGTACTAAAACAACCTCCTCCTATTCAGCGCGCGATGTGACGGGGGTACCACGTCTTCCCCCACAATGTCAATAACTGATAGGTCTCCCCAAACAAGGAACTGCCATCTAGATTAGTAACATTACAGCATATTTTGTCATGTGTGTTCACCTAGGGAACGAGGGTACTTATCGATTATATATTTCGATTTCTATTTGTGTGAGCTTAAAGATGACTCATATCGAGCTACTGACGTGAAGACCTTTGACAGTGTTAGGTTATACCCCACCGTAGCGTGCACGTCTTTCGTTTGGTATGATGTACGTCTTCCATTTGGTGTGATGTATACCGTCCAGTAAGAGGGGGAGATACGGTAACCAACTGTGTTGTTATATTGTTGGAGATCGTTTGCATGGTTGGCAGAACGTGCTACCCCGCCCCTTTACAGCCAATACCTAGGCGGAATCATACGCACCCAACGCCAAACATGTCCATCATTTTTCCCCTAACTCGAACAATGATCGGTTGCCATATTTTCAGGTACAACGTTTACACCTACGAGGGGTCTGACTCGCCATTTGTTGTCGATTCCGGGACGCTGAAGGACAACGTGGTTAGGGACAACATCATCATCGGCGGAGGCAAAGAGAGCGTCAAACTCAAGGCGGCCAACGGGACCCAGCTCATCGACAACGCGTTCGACGACCCCACAAAGATCCGCTTCGAAGACAGCTATGAAACCCTGATATCGGGCAACACTGGCCTGGACGATGTCAAGCTAAGGGTCACGGAGGGATCTTGTTTCTCCTTGGGTTCCGATGCTGCGTACACTCCTGTGTGCTAACTAGAGCGGCGGTAGCATCGCCGTCCGTGGTGGACGTATTCTATCTATCCTGCCCTCTTTCTAATGTATCGAGAACGCCATTTCAAGAGATTTAGGGGGTTTTGGGGTTTAGCTGGTCTTGTAATAGTATACTGCAGCAGTAGCGTGGTATCCGCCATGCGGTATAATGGCTGCCTGTTCAATGTCTAGTTTCGCCGTTAACGGTGTATTTCTATGACCCACGTTTACATGCGCTAGCCTAGAAACACAGTACTCGTAAAGGTATTATACCAACCGGTAGTTCCTTAATTGAGGAGGTCAACTGGTGAGGAAGGTTTGGCCCAAACGGTGGAGCCGTTATCGTGGAATGCCTCACCATTAGTGTGCGAATACGACATCGTTGGAGTTTTGGATTTATTTTATTTCAAATGCCCTCGATTGGTGTAGGTTCCTTTTTTATTAAGTTCAACGCGGTTTTTTCCAGGGTTCTGTAACGCTATATTTTGGTTTGTCATTTGTTTTAGTGGTATGTAACTTTAGGTGCTGCTGGCTTCTTTCTTTTATCCGTACCTGTTGTTCGAAGTATTCAGATTAGTACCCAGGGCTCTGCACGGTTGCTTACTGGCATGCCCGTACCAGTTGTGTGAGGTGTGCCCAAAGACGTATGACCGAGGGTGGCAATGACGTGGGAGGAGGAACGACCACTTGAATGCTATGTACGATTTAGTTTGTTGTTTATAACATGTACTCTTGTATTGAGCGGTAAATTTTTAGACTAAAAGGCTCCAGTTCCTGCCCAGTCACGGGTTTAGTTGGCACACTGTCCATCTATTGTTCTGGGAAAGCCCCTGTTGGGCTAATGTTTCGCCGTCGCGAAAGGGAAGAACGTCATGCCATCTTACTGTTTGCCGGATAGGCTAAATAGCCAAGGTTGCTGATAGCCGGGATCCATCCACACTTTTTGATAAGAGGCGAGACCACCGTGAGACATCTGGTGTCTACAGGTTACTGATAAACAACGTCGGAGTAATCCCACGGTAGGGGTGCAGCAAAAAGTCCCTGAGCTCCTAACATTAGGAGCTCAATGTCTCACCCGAAACATGACTTCCAAGATTTTCGTTCGCGCAACCCGATCGACATATCTATCCGCTAGTCCTACAACAAATGCACTCGGAAAATGACAATACCAACCGGTAGTTCCTCACTTCAGGAGCTCAACCGGTCAGGAACGTTTGACCCCCAAAAGTGCAAAACCCCTATCGTGGGATGACTCGTCGGTGGAAACTAAAGGCCTGCGCTGTAGTTTTGCAGGGTTACTAAAAGGGTGTAATTGATGGCCGCTAAAAAATTGCTCACAATATTTTGTGGCGGATTTGACGCTAGCGCGGACTTTCTCCCAAACGGAAAAGTAGTCTTGGGGTGTTTAGTGTAGGAAACTGATCCGCGTGATCAGCGTTGTGTACAGTGAAACTGTGTGCCACATAGGCTATCCAATAACGATTCAGATGTAGGTAAGGACACCATCGTTGAGAGCAGTTTGGGTGTGGTTTGAGATCCGGTGGGAACTCCGTGGAAGTAGAGTAGGTTGGGGCGACGTGTACCGCTAGACCCGTTCAATTTTGTCAAGCTTTCCTTGAGTGAGTGAATGGGCTGGTACTTCTGGGCGTGATTGCATTTCCCTCGGGTTGGACGAACAAGAGTTACCACAGGACGTTCAATACACAATACACGCAGCCAACAAACTTTACGAACCGCAGCACCCACTGGTGCCCGTAATATATGCCGATATACACGTACACCGGATATATACCGCTTAATATCAAATCGGGTTTGCGTGTGTCAATTGACAATACTGCAGAAACGATTGTTCGGATGGATGACAGCTGAAAGCGTGCGGAGGGGTTGCTTTGCACCTATTAATAGCACACCGCATGATGTTTGTGCAGCGTAATGACAGGACTGCCTTTCGTTTCTGGTTTAAGGCCTGTCGGTATGTATGGTTCGAGTCAGGGTATGTATGGTTCGAGTCAAGGTGGTCCCTGTCAGCGCTCAAGTATGGACGGGTCGATACTGTTTTTGTTTTACATATCATGTTTGGCATTAAGACATCGATTGTTATAACATATAGCAACCATGTTCGATAATGCCCATGACGACATGTAACAGTAGAATCGAAGCCGAGAGGGGTGCCTATGGAATGGTGCCGGGAATGGTTACTTTAAATATAATGGGTGGTCTCTTGTATTCACGCGATCATACCTCGACGTTAGGTATGTTCTCTACATTGCCCCCAGACCATTGCATCCGTTCGGAAATCGGCACAAGGTCGGCATAAAAGTCTTCTGCGACTAGAAAGGCATGTTGTCTAGTCGATAGCAGCTCGAGTGTATAATAAAGAGCCCCGTCATCCAGAATAAAAACGCCAAAAACGTGCCACCTCTATCGTAGAACACTTCGCTAATCAATCAAAGTTAGCCACCGCGCAATTTTCCTGGCATGTAATACCGACCAGCTTAAGCGACGTTAAGGTTTGGTCTATCCCATACCCATATCATAAATTTAACAAACATGCAGATAGTGCCTATCAATAGCATGTATTGGAAGTATGCCCACTCGAACGCGGCGCAGGGAATATAATGAGAAACCTTACTCGCCGTAAACAATCAGGAAACCCAGCGCACGCAATGGTGGAATCCCGGGAGGGGGAGGCCGAGTTGCACGCAATTTCATTTGTTTTTTTTCATTTAGCCGTGGCAGTGACCTGGGCAAGCCGCGCCTCATCGGGGCTTACCGTGGGCACTAGCGCGGCTATGCGCGGCTTTCCACGGCAACCCGCGGCGATGCCCGCGCGGCTAGCCCCGGTCTGCCGCTTCCTTCCGTGTCATGGCACGTCAAGCCGCGGGAATCCGTGGCAGTGTCCGTGACAATCCACGGCACAATTTTATACAGAAATGTCGACGGTTGTGTCCACGACAGTGTCCACGGCACGCCACGCTTACGCCTACAACTAATGTGAATTTTCACGACAATGTACGTGGCGATATCGTCACCTATGCCTGCCGCAATGTCCGCGATAATATCCGTGGCAATGTTCGCGGCCGCGGCAATGTTCGTGGCCGCGGCAATGACCGCGGCAATGTCCGCCATAATATCCGTGGCAATGTCCGCCGCCGCGGCAATGACCGCGGCATTGTCCAAGATCATGTCCGCCGCAATGTCCACGGCAATGTCGGCGGCAATGTCCACGGCTATGTCCACGACTATGTGCCCAGTCCGCGGACAAATATACGTGCACAGTCCACGGTCATAAACAAGTGAATATAGCGTGTGATGCATGCGGTCAGACCGCACGTTATGGTACCACTTTCGGGCGCTTTGCTTTTGGTCTCATAACTATGGTGATTAAGGTCAACATGTTAACACCGGGAATGGAGAACAGTGTTGCGGTTGGTTGACACTTGCCAACGTCGGTACCTCAACCAGAAAATAGCATTTGCTAACAATCACCTGCGACGTTGGTAAGGACAGTTGTTCTCCATCTTACCTACCAAGACAGAGGCCTCACTTTGTGGTCCCGGAAACATGCACGAGCTATACGGTACGTCTATTTCTCAACGATACTGCATGCCTACTTTCGGCATCGAGGTTTCAGTTTTGACCGCGGTATGCCCTGCAGGACATCTTCGTGATCCTAAGCATTAGGCGTTGAAACGAATGTCACCATACTTATCAGTCCAGTAAATAACACAACAGCTTTTGGTGCTACTGATTACAACCAAGAAAAGGCACTCTTTCGCAAACGAGACTATAGTGACAGACTTGACGAGACCTCATCTCGTGAAGCGTCTACTGTTCGCTGTGTTTTCTACCAACGAATAGTACATCGAAATCTCCACGGCCAAAACAATTATACAGCCGTTCAGCCACGAACAGTAGCAGTTCGCTGGTGTGCCTTGCCGTTGACCTTGCCGCGTTGATTTGCAATTTCTCGCAATCGACAGTGCTGCTGCGGACGTTGCGGCGGGCGTACGTCCCTGCGGTCATGACCGTGGACATTGCCGCGGACATCAACGTGGATATTGCTGTGGCAAGCCGCGGCTCGGCTATCCGAAAACCTATTTGCTTGGGTACATCCGTGGGTGGAGGGGGGGGGGGGGGGGGGGTTCCCGAACTTCTTTTGGA
>JBBMKB010077544.1:0-12991 GCA_037833945.1 Alaria marginata | reverse complement strand
CTACGACATAAGATTGCTCATTTGGTTGTACTTTCACTGTTTTCAAACTCTTTCGTTTGGGTGAGGTTTAGAACTACGTAATGAGCCGCGATGGCCATACAGCTTGTGGCTCTACATTCATGTTTTTGTTGTAATTTCCACTTAGTTTGTAATTTGATTATTTTCTGCAGTAGTAATACACTTTCCAGAATAATCCAGGCCTATGAACAACGGCTAAAGCGGGATGCCTCCGGAACTAAACGTATTGTAGTTCACCTCCTTAGTCGGTCTCTATGGAAAGATGATCTTCCACCCAATCATATTTTAACTCCCAGTATATCACTAAAACGTGCACCTTTTTGCACTGTCTTCGACTAGCATTACGTTCAACCCAGCCGGCATCTTTCTGCGCTCACCACGCCCAAACACTACGCAGGACGTTACCGTAGATGGCATATGCGTTCTCTCTAAGTCCGGCCCGTACAAGCGGGAGTGGATGAACCGCTTTCCTTGGAGAAGGCGGAAGGACGACGGATACGAGCTGTACGTTACTGAGGAGGGGATCGAGGTCCAGCTCGAAGAAAAGAAAGTGTGGGGGGTATCCGCCGCGGACATGACGGACTGACCCCATTTATATATATATGGTCGGTATGATGGAGTACGTATGTTGTTCTGTGTATGGCTCGATGCAGGAAGGTGGGAGGGGGGAATGGGTAGGCTGGCGAATGCGGAGGACCTGCAGTTGGTCGATGTTGGCGTCGAAACACTAGCGGTAGAGATAACTTGTTTGTTTAGTACGTTAAGCCTACTGCCATACATTGGAGTATGTGCTAGCGGCGATATTGGGAGTCGCCCGTCAAATTTGAGCAAGAATGCGGTGGGTTTGTTTCGACCCCACTAGTATGATATTCGGACAGGTGATGGACCCCGTACACTCAATCTTAGGCTACGCCGCTACAACCTCTACGGAATGTTGCACCGTCGGTAGCCATGTGCTACCTGCGTTGACAGATGTACCGCGAACACCTTCACATAGCTAGCTCGAGTACACCGCCGTCATATGAGTGTCGGTCTAGCAGAATGTTTGCACTCCCACTTGCATTGCCGTTCAGCTATTGACACTTCTTGGAACAGTTGACTTGGCCAGTACAGCTCCAACACAGGCTACCTTGATAACGGGAATACCGGGGAGTACCTGCAAACGCGCTGTTCTTGACATCGACAGCGCTAGCAAATGATTAATTCATTTGTTATGAGGAAGTGGGATACCGTAAAAGTACGTACCACGGAGATGGTCAGCACAGAGGACAACACATGTTCGGCATCGTCGGTAGGAGTGTCGGCTACATCCCGCAAAGGGAGACCGTGACAAGTTTAATCCGAAATATGGCTATCTCGGTGCAGGAAATTACACCGAACGCATTTCGTCATGGCTGGAGGTTTATCTGACCAGACAGTGGCATCATAGGTTACCAGCAACGGCGATCTGGTTAGACTTCTTATAAAATCCTGGTACAATTACCACTACCTCTTCAAATTACGGCCAGGGCAGTATGCACCAAATGAACTACTATTTCGAGTCGTTCAAAATAATATATCGAACCTGTGCACATCGCACGGTAAACGACCTGTGTTCTCGACCCAGAGCGCAAATACTCAGGGAAGGCTTAGAAGTATATACTGCCACGGTGGCTACGCGAAACATTTTCACTATTTTACTCAAGGTTCATGCCAATGTTGTTTGAAGGTGCATACCGCAGAACGCATGAAAATAAACACTCAATACAACTGTCCGGTGTAATCGGCGGACGAAAATGCGCCATGCGTGGCAACTTAAAACAGAGCCTCTCCTGAGCGATCGTTTACCACCGTGTAAACCGAAAACACCAGACGGAAGTTCGGTGTGACAGAGATCGACTACTCGTGTCCGAAGTATGAATCTGGTCGGCGCTTTGGGCGCTTGATCGACTCATTCGTAGTCACAATTATGTCTACCAACACGGGCCTATTATGGCGGATATAGGTTTTGTGTGCAAAACACGTTTTTTTGCTGACGGCGCTCCTCAATTCAGCAACTGCCGAACATCCCTGGAGTACCTACTGCGTCCAATACAGTTATGCTACCGGTTCGGTACACCTCGACCAGGTATTTGCTTGTCTGTGATTGCAGCTTGAGTTGTTTTCACACTCGGCATTGAGCTATTAAAGCGAATGGCCTCATAAGTACATTTTGTACCCCTACCGCACGATGCTCCCCAAGGCCTATGATGTATGCCGAGGTAGTGTGAGAAGGGCTTTAAGGTGCGGAACTCAAGGTTATCGTATGCTTGCATAGCCAAGGCAATCTAGAAGAGCTGTAACATATTTTCTTTATATGGTGACTGACAGACCCGTGGGGATGCGCCTTAGCTTTTCAATCTCCGCGCTTGTGGAGCTCAGTACTGTCACCCAAAGACACATGGCACGGTGGAGATGCACCATTCGGTTTTCTGAAGCTCTTGAGTCACTTAAGGAGCTGTACACTTCGTCCAAAACCAGTTATTGAGCGAACTGAAAGTGCAAACCGATAAACAAACCCGTACCCTAGGTATGAAATATATTTTACCATTTTGCGAAATAATATTAAAAAATCAACTATTTTGGGTTAGATTCCCCGGTCATCATCGACAAAAAATGTTTGTACCATAAATTATACGTAGCTGTACCGTAGCAGGCGCCCAAACGCTGACTCTAAGAATTCGACGTACCCGGAACGCGATGAGGAATCCAGAGGCAACGCCGCTATTTGATAGGGGTGGCATTGTTTTTATAAACGCTTTTGTGAATGACAAGATTGCTTATCCCGAAGTCGTTCGAACTTGACTTTGGTTTTGCAGGGTGAGATATGATTTATGTATGCTATATCATATTTGTTCATCGGGTTTCATTTTCAGGTTTCCCTGAAATAGTGTTTGGGCGAGGTATGGAGCCCCTCGAATGGTGAGCCTCAAAATCGAAGCGATGGATCTTCACGTCCCGGCATATATTTTCAAAAACACCGAGTGGTATTCGAACGTCGTTGAGTAGCTCCCCAGTCGAGCGCCTCCGCCAGTGATAACTGTCATCTCGATAGTAGCACGCTTCGCTTCGGGCACCGTACCCAAGAACAGTCGTACAGTATTGACGCTTATCAGATTCAAGCCTGCAGTAGCTTCATGGCAACGTAGGTGTATTCGCGATGTTGCATCTCCGCTTCGCGGTTTGTGACCACAACAACACTCGTATCTCTCCAGTACAGACAATCTGCACAGGCCCTGTTGTCAGATGTGCTCGTCGTCGAAGGTAAAAATGGGCGGTTTAATCCATATAATGCAAACACACACGGTGCGCGATCTGGGACGGGGTGCTCGTTTTCATCATGTACAAAACGCTAGTGTGCCCGATGATAAAGCGGTCGCGTGAATTTGGCTAGAACCGTTTGGCATGGTTGGTTCCAGTGTTGTCAGTAGGAATCACATACTGCGGACCCTCGGTTGAATGTTCGATCTCTGTTCTTAATATCAGTTTCCACGTGTTGACTCCCTATGGAACCGCGCCCACTGCGTTGGGTACAAATAGTTCAATTGGCAGGTGCGGTCATGCCTCCGAAGCGAGACCGATTCAACAATTCAGAAGGCCAACTGCAGTATGCCCGATTCATGGCCGTGAGTACTCAATCAAATGAGTGTAACTCGTGATACGTTCCTGCCGTTGTAAAACGCATTGTGGCGCGATATCAAAATGCGTTTGCACCGCAAACCAGACATGCTACCCGTGCGTACGGTTTCAGCGGAAGCAAGCTTCGCCCCTACCGTTAGACACATTCTATGATAGAGGTTCACCGTTTTGTTTCTGGAGCCCCTCACTTGAGGAGCTCTATACCTCACCTAAAAACTGAGTTTGAGAACGCTGAAACTGCAATCCGATGAGCAAACCCGTGGCCCATCTATACAAATAAAGCATATTGCAAACATCAATGACATTCCGACGATTTTGGGTTAAGGAGCCCCGTCATCCAGGAACAAAAACACTGAAAAGTGCTACCTCTATCGTAGCACACGTCGTTGGTATTGTTGGTGGGGGCGAAGGCCGTGCGATGGTTTCGTCCTCCATGGTTGATCGCCAAGGCTACGCTAAGAGTCATCCCACGGTAGAGGTTGCACTTTTTTGGGGGTCAAACATTCCTGGCCGGTTGAGCTCCTGAAGTGAGAAACTACCGGTTGGTAAAAACATGCTACGACTGTACTTGTTTTAGGACCAAAGGATAGAAACGTTTGATGTGTGATCGGGTTCGGCGAAAACAAATTTTTGAAGGCATGTTTGGGTGACATATTGAGCTCCTCGTGTCAGGAGGTCAGGAACTTATTGTTGTACCACTACCGTGGGGTGCCTCGTAAGAGGGGTCGCGTGATTTCTACTACCGACTACAGCTCACTCGCGAGAGTGGCTCTCTACCTCGCTCAAAACCGAACCCCTATTAAATACCATTCTGATCGTAATTATAAGCACCGATCTGTTATAATGTTTGTATCTCTAATGAATGTGCCTATATGTCCGGTCATAGTGGTCGGTTATCTTGTAAACAACGCGCAATGTTCATCTCCATGGCGGCGGTGCATGTCGCCGACCCGAGTGAAACTGAAAAGAAAGAGGACCGTCATCACTTGCACAAGCCTTGAACGTGATCTCCCTACAGTAGCTTTAACCACACCCGTGTTAACATCAGTGGTAATGAGCGGCCAGGGTGCGGGCGTGGCGGGTAGATGCGTGCATCGTCTGCAGTAAGAGCTGGTGTAGGCAGGTGTCAATTGTTTCTGGAGTATCCTAGGTGGTGGAGGAGCTTGTCGGCGCAGTTCGTTGGTTTGTAAACAAAGGAGTTTGGTGAAGGTGGATATACTTTTGATCAAAGCTTCAGGAACGGGAATTCTGCTTTTGTTCGGGTCTAACATGCAAACTTCAAGCAGCTGTGTGAGGCTACATGATATTTTTCCTAGATAATTGAGTGTTGATTTCGTCCGAAATATCCGTGTACCAACATGCATTCAGCGCCCGTCCTGAATAATGTAAAGCATGGCGGATGGTGTTTGTGTACCGGCCACCCGGGACTTCTACCAGTCTTCAGGGTATACCTGCTGGAGACAGCTTCTTGAGGTGGCGACTGGAATTTCGTGCCACGACCAGGCAAACTACCGTTTTCGATTGAGCATGCGCGTTTCAACAAGCTTTTCCCTATTTTGCTCCACAAATAGAGACATCGCAGACAACTTGGAAACACGCGGGATGCGGATACTTATATCGAACAGTAAATTACACCCCACAGTCCACAGTCTTTACACGTTGTTCCCGGTCTATCCTCTATCATTATCAAGAGTGCATATTCGAAAATCGATTGTTTCTGCACCATGCACAGGACAGAGAATAGTCCTGCCGAAGAATAGATAAAAGTTGAGCTGTATCAAGCGTCGTGTTGTATTATACCTTAATCACCCTAAATGTGTGGAAACTTTGAGAACGGAGTACGACATCATCATGGATTTCTCGCGCATACATTATGTTCCACGACTGCCGTTAAACTTGAATGAACGCCTCAAACAGATAATCGAACCACTGCTGGAATCTCGGTAACCTCATCTTCTATATCAAGGTACTGGGGTAAACGCCCCGGGGTCAAGCTGGAAAGCTAACCGAGTGTGTGAAATAGAGATAAATAAAACGCTGGAAAGAGGGCGTTTTACACGATAATGTAGATATTGGGGTAAGTACGTTTGTTTTCTTGACGTTAAGCACAAGTCCTTTGCGGCAACAAACGGGATATACATATATAAATATATGTAACATAAATATCATCCCATTTATTATCCTCGCATATATACTTCTCCTTCTCCCTCCCTAGACGTAGCTCGGATCCGGGGTCACTAATCAGGCTCTTCTCCCCCCCCCCCACTACGGTACGCGCCTTCGTTTTGATCGCGAGAATGATTTAGCACTTTCTTCCCTCGTCGACTTGCGTCGAGTTGATATAAGTTAACACTGACTCATGCAGTTTAACACAACGGTAATTGTAGTGGTGGTGGAAACTGTGGTAGCGACGGCGGTAGTCCGGCTTTGCATCAGACGCGTGGTACGAAAAAGGTAGCACCTTTGTGGGAAACGTTTTCTGCGAATGACGTGGTTCCTTCACCCAAACTCGTCGGAATGTCATTCTTGTTTTGCAACGTCTACATTTGTTATATCTTAGCCATGGGTTTGGTCATCGGGTTGCCCGTCCACTTTAAAATTACTCAGAACCAGTTGGTTTGGTTGAGATAGAGAACTCCTTAAGCCAGGAGCCTCACAAACGAAATGGCTAGGTTTCACAGTGGCATTTGCCACTCGAATTCGTTTTTACCGTCATCCATGGGCAAAGAGTATTCCATCAATAAGGGGTTTCGTTTTGTTGCATTCCGGTATCGTCCCGGGAGACGAAAATAGTGAAATATCCCATCATTGTATTTTCCGGGATACACCGCGTGCCCTTAACAAACGGCCCGTGACGCCATTGTGCGCTCGAGTATATTGACGGTCGTTGGCCGATCAGAGTCAGTCGTACGATCCAATTGCCGCCTTTCCGACAATCGTAGGCGGATCGGAGTTAAACGACGATATTTTCACGATCATTAGCCGATCGGGATCTGACGATGCATTAGTATTTATGTACAGTCACCGTGCTAATCGGCATATTTCGATATACAACACTGTAGTTTGCATGATCGTTGGATAACCACAACTAAACGACCTATACGCGGTCGAAATCCAACGACCATTGCTCACAAGCTGTTTTTGATTAAAATCCAACCACATTTGTGTACGACAGGTTTTCAATTGGAATCAAAAGATCATTTCGTACGGTTGTTGGCCGCTCGAACTGTAACTACCCTATTTATACTGACGCTTGTTCGGTGGAACCTAACGATTCCACATTTATTTCGCAACGATGGAACGTTGATCTAAATCAAACAACCCAACTATCCCCTCTTTCAGATTGTTGGCCGATCGGGATCCAACGATCAGATGACTACTGTTTTACCATCGATGGCCGGCTGTAACGATAACCCCAAGAATCTACCTGTCCAACTATCCGTTTTTGCGATTGTTGGCCGACAGCAGCCTAACGATCGCGTTTTTGCGGTTCTAAACGACCGCATCGGAACGATGACTGCCTACAATCGTTCATCGATCGAAGCCGTACTATTTTGTTTTTGCGATCATTGACTTATGAAAGTTCAACGATTCAATCAGCCGTGTTCACAATCGCTAGTATAGATTAATCTCACGATCCAAACATCTCTAGTCCACGACCGTTGGTTGGTCTGAATCCTAATTCCTAAATGTCCCCTATCTACGATCGTTCGACGATCGGGATCCAACAACCCAACGAACTCCGTTCTCCGATCGTCGGCGGATCGGAATCCGACTAACTAATGGACCCATTGTAGCGATTGTTTGCCTACCGGAAATAAACGATCCCCATTCTACGTTTTCTAGCCAATGAGACTTCATCGTCTACGTTTTTTGTTATTGGGCAAAACGGGATCCAACGATCATACGGTCCCTTTCGGGTATCATACAACCGTTTGCGTCTGCGAATACAAAACAAAAAGGTTATACAATTGTTGGCCGACTGGAATCCAACAACCCCAACTGTACGATCGTTTTGCCGATCATTTGGAATGACCCATGGATCTCTCTCGAAGGTCGTTGGCCGATGGCGATCAAACGAAAATATTGATATCGTCGATGGTCGATTGCGATCCAACCATGAAAACCTCCTATTTCCACATCAGTTGGTTGGTCGGAATCTAAACATCAGCATCCAACAATCCCTTTCATACGATCGTTGGCCGATCAAAATCCAACAATCCCTTTGGCACAATCATTGGCCGATCGCAATTGAACGGTCGACGTTCCACGATCGGCCGCCGATCGAAATTCAACTATTATTTTTTCCATCGTTCGGCGACAGGAATGCAAGGATCCAACGGTCTTCTCATGCGATCGTTGACCGATCGGCATACAAAGATCAAGATCAAATGATTACATTGCTTTAATCTTTTAGACCGATAAAACTTGCCTCAATCACAGTTTTACGGTCGTGGGTCGAATGGAATCCGAGCATCCAACGATCCTTTATACCGTCGTTGCCCCATCGACACATAACTGTTCATTTTCTACGATCGTTAAAGGATCACAATGGTACGATTCAGGTATTCTTGCGATCGTTCACCAATCGAGAAGCAACACTCACGGTTCCACAAGCGTTGCCTATTGGAATCAATAATCGCATGTTCGGATTTCTATAGCAATGGCCGATCGCAAACTAATGATCCCATTTATTTGGACCGTTGGGCTATCGGAATCCACCATCCAACGATCCCTGTTTAGGGTCATTAGCTCGTGGCAGGTCAGCGATCCAGTTTGTACCGTCGTTGGCGAAGAAATGTAAAGATCGATTTTTACAATCGTTGGCCGACCAAGATCTCAGCGTCCGACGAGCTCGTTGTACGATCATTGCCCGATCGGAACCCGACCATGTCGTGTTTTCGGTGATAGACCGTTCAAAACACATTGATTTAAGATCCGCGTCTTACCATCGTTGGCCGTTGAAAGTCCGACGATCTAATAATCACGTTTTCCGGTCGTTGACAGCTTGGATTGCGAACATCGGACGATTAGATTTACACAATCGTCTCTCAATCGGAATTTCGACGATTCAGATTTCACGATTATCGGTCGATCGGAATCCAACGATGTAACGATCCCGTGTTAACCCTTGCAGCCCAATCAGATTCCACCGACTGGGAGATGGGAAATAACGATCCAACAATCCCTCGTCTATGATCGTTGCTCAATCGGAATTAATCAATCTCATTTTCTCGATTGTTGGCCGATCGGAATCCAACGATCCAACAATCCCCTTTTTGAAGGTCGTCAACCTATCAGGATCCAATCATCCCATTATGACGACCGTTAACTGATCCAAACCCAACAATCCAACTTCCCACTGTTACGATCGTCGGCCGACGAATCCAGTAGCCCCACGATCCCTTTCACTACCGTCGTTGGTCGATCGGAACACAACAATTGGACGATGCCTTGTATCTAATTCGTGGCCAATCGAGATCTAACGATCGGAAGCCTTTACCTTTGGTTGTTTGTTGATTATTTTTCAACGACCCTCTTTCCACAACCGTTAGCCAATCGGAATCCAAAGGTTCCGCGATCCCGTCTTACAATCGTTGGCTGGCCGGACGAAAGGATTCGACGATCCCTTCTTGCGATCGTTGACGTATTGGAGTTCAACAATCTGATTGTCCATTATTCGGATTGTTAACCGATTGGAAACCAATGACCCCTTTTCAACGATCGCTGCCCGATCGGAAACCAACGATCCCTCTTTTAAGATCGTTTGCCGGTCGAACTTGAACAATACCTGTTCTACTACTCCATTCGGCCTATCGGAATTCAACCGTGCTTTATTAAGGATCGTTGGCCGATGATAATCCAACGATCAATTGGCTTTTGTTATTCAATTTATTGTCGGATCGGTATCTAGCGATCCAAGGGTTATTCATACAATTTATTGTCGGATCGGTATCAAGCGATCCAAGGGTCATTCATACAAAGTGGGGCGTTCATTGGCAAACAACCCAGGCACGAGTATTGCACGTGCAGTGAGAGTGTTGGTTATCCCATGAATCGCTCCTGACACGACCCCCAACAATATCCACAGTGTTACAGTTTGCTATACTCCATGTGTAACGCAAGGTGCCGTGCCACTCGATGACCTATGATACCATGGTACATGATATACCGTGATAAACAAGGTGTCAACAGCCTGTGCTTTCACCGCCGTGGGGGGGGTTCCCGCATAAGATACACGATGTAGCTAGCTACGGTACCAATAAATAAATACGATTGTGACATGCTCCATGAGACACGTAACGGGACACGACGTCCATATACTGCAGTACCAACTGTAGATACCGGTACTCCGTGAGGACCGCCATATGTGTCATACCGTGGAAACGACGCAGACCCACGAGGCACTGCATGGGAGCATCTCATCCGTGGGAGTAAACATGTGAACCATAGCACGTTCAACGTGTGCCATACCCCATGTTGTTCTGGAACTCGTTGAACTATTTGATGGGATGCACCATGCTAAACTGGCGTAGCGAGTGCCCAACGAGATACACCATGAAGGACCAAGCGCGGAACAAGCTAAGGCACCTTGGAACATACCTAGTACAATGGGATACTCTCCCGACGTGCGACGGAACGTACCGTGGGAAGTGCCATTGAGCACAGCACATATATATATATATATGTATACGGAAAGTTGTCGCTGAGACACTCATCACCAGATGCACCACGGGCTTCAACATGGTCGGACAACGCGAAGCTTTATGGTTTCTACCATAGGAGTGGCCTTGCGGTGAAATCTCCCATGGTGTTGCTCACGTCAAATGCCAGGGCAAACCCAAAAGGAGAAGCTACGTGCCACTGGATAACACCACGGGGAGTGCAATGATGTGCACTCTGGTGAACGTAATGGGATACGACATGGGGTATATTCCGAGATACGTGCACCATGTGGGAAACATCACGGAATACGATGTCGGAACCACGCTATAGACTAAGCTAATAGTACGTGGCATAATATACATATTGGTACGTAGTATCATCGTAAACGTCATTTCACGAGCCATAGTATACCCTATTGAGTATGTGCCCCTTTGAAGGTGCCATATAGACGATGACACGCCGATAGGGAGTTTTGACCCGGGATACTCTAGGTACTTGCTATCTACACGGCATACACCCTGTTTTCGCTCTCATGCTCCATGCGCCATGGATGACGTCACGATTAAAACGCCACGGGGGCCCTGAGGCGAGATATGGGGATATTCTTGCCGTGGGATAACCTATAGCTCGTGCAATGGCCTACCCCATGTGCAACCAAATGGTCCATGGAACTCTTCATGGGATATTCCACACCACGAAATGGCCCACTGGAAAACACATTGGAGATCCCACGGAAGAAGCATTGTGCCAAATCGTAGCCCATGGCGCCTCCGATGGTTAATAATCACATGACGCGTCCATGGGGATCTGACGACCTCTTGCGCCATTAGTTTCGACCATATTGCCTGCATTCTGTTCGTGTGTGGTCACTCTCTTATGCCGTGCACCTGAGCAAGATCGTAGGTACATACTGCATTTATTTTGTAATTATCCTTGCCCTCGGACAATGTGTAGCATGATCTTCAACGTTGATCACTCAAAACATTCCCGGAAGAAGAAAACCACTGATACCAAAGTGAACCTATGCACAAAGTCTAGCTTCCTTATATGCCTACATGTTGTGTCTACCGTACTCCATTTATTGTATTTAATCCCTATTTCCTGATGCTTGCCCCTTATGGTATATTCTTAAGTCTTAGGCCATCTCTTATTTTAGCGTATATGAAACCGAAAATGAGCTGATTTTCCGGCTCGCAAAATCAGACGGGCAGACTCGGATCGACAACCTTTATAATGAAACCTGAATTTTACAGATTGTTTTTGGACACAGTACGCGCGAAATAATCAACACAACGGCGATTACTTGACTACGCACTCGTACGAGTTCGCCACACCAGAGCATCTCAGAGCACGTAGAGGGTGAAGCTTAGTGCGAGGGAAAACACGTCGTGTGCGCTTCGCGCCAACAGGGCTGGATGCCTACCCCCTCGCCCTCGTCGATCTCGTGCATCAACACCAAGGACATGTCGCAAACGGCGGCTGTCCTCGTCCTCGACGACAAAAATATTAGTGCTTGTAGTCATCACGACCACTGTCCGATCTCATCGGCTCGCGGCGATGCTCGACGTGCGTTCGAGTGGGTGGCGGGATTCAGCAGCAGGAGCAGCAGCAGCAGCAGCAGCAGCGCGAGTACACCTATGATACTTGTTGCTTGCTCAGCAGATAGATATATAGATGTGCTACGTTTCTTTTAGGCGTGTCTTGGTACCGGGTACTACTACTACTCTACTACTGCTGCTGTGTTCGGCTTGTTGTCACGCTTGTTGCCTTCCGCGACGTTTGGAAACACAAAATTCGGACGCAGTCTCGGGTACGAATGTATCCGAAAATAGCCCCTCATTTTCGGCTGGGAGTCGACCCGAAAACGATACCCGAAAATGGAGGCAAAAAAAAATGTCAATTTCGGGCCAGTAAAAACTGCAAACCAAAAATGAACTCGAAAATGTTCATTTTCGGCTGCAGAATCGGTTCTATAAGAGATGGCCTTAAGTCGCATCCAAGCTCCGTGCATCCCCACGTCATAGTGTATGACAACTGCGAAGGACAACCGTAACCTGACCCCTTGCCCTACAAGGCGTCATATATAAGAGCACAACGGGCTGCTGACAATTGCCTGGGGCATACAACAAAAGCAGAAGTTTGCTTGACCAGAGTTTGTTACTCAACCTGGTCATCGTAGTGTATCGTGTAGGTGACTCTCGCAGCTGCTGCAAATTACTCTTGGTACGGTTATTGTGCGGGCAGATTAACCCCGCTCGTGTGCCGGCCTGACGGACAAAGCTTGGTGTATCACATCACCCTGTGGGCATGAAGAACGTTCTATCGAAATAACTTCGATGTTCGGTGTCTTCTAGAAGCAAAACGATGGGGCAGTCTTTCTTCAAGATACACGCTTTGAGATCCATGACCTATTATTTAGGCTCTTTCTGAGAATCCAGGATGCGCCAATCAGATTTATCCTTCGGGCGTGCGTACCTCATTACGTACGTCCCCTGCGCATGCCCATGCTCTTTCCACCCTCGTTGTACACAGCACCGCGTTGCCCTGCCCTGCCCTGCCCAACAGCATTGGATAGAAGCCCCTTTGCGTTCAGGTCTCACCACAGCCCATCAAACGCTCGTTCTGGAGCCAGCCACGATGAGGGCTTATT
>JBBMKB010077533.1:0-12992 GCA_037833945.1 Alaria marginata | reverse complement strand
CCTGTTCCTTTTCGAAAGGGATGCAGGGGAAATTGTCAAAGGACGAAGGAAAGAAAAAAAGCGTGCCCCCCCCCCCCCCCCCCCAATTAGTACACCCCCCTCCTTCCCTCTATTCGTGTTCCGGAGCTTATGGTGTTCGACAGGGAACGGCGTTCTGCTGTCCGGTCCAAGCACCTCTCCGGAGAACAGTCTTCCGGCAATTCGGAATATTCTTACGGGCGCGCGGAACGTTGCCTCGGTCCTGCCGAAGATTCCCAGCCCGGAGCCCCCCCCGCTGGCCGACTTGTCTGAAGGCATGTCGCACGCGGGGGAAGAGGAAGGGCCGCGGACTGTGAAAGGAATTCCAGCTCCGAAACCCCGACCACCGAAGTTTGTGTTCCCGTTCGCCACCATGAGTCCGGCGATGGGTGAGCAAGCGTCGGATTGATATCTCGATGCGGTCGTTTTTGTTTCGACTGTTTTTATGTCGGTACGGTAACATTCATTGATCACGGTTGTCTACGTTTGTTTTTTTTAATTTTCGACCGGTTTATTGGTACAGTGGCATGTTGTTGGTCGTGGTTGATTGTGGTTGTGTTTTGTTTGTTGTTGTATTTTGCGGTGGCGGAAATCCTGTTAGGTCTAAGTCTGTGCAGAGCTTGTCGCCAG
This sequence comes from Alaria marginata, assembly GCA_037833945.1. Taxonomy (NCBI): domain Eukaryota; class Phaeophyceae; order Laminariales; family Alariaceae; genus Alaria; species Alaria marginata. The sequence goes on along the minus strand of JBBMKB010077533.1, from coordinate 12,344 downwards.
CAAATATCGGGAATGACGGCAGTTTGTCGTGTGACGTGACGGCAATATGGCAGTTTGCCGTGTGACGTGACGGCAATATACACGTAACTACTAGCTTTTAGTGTGGATACCGCGGCTGTACGCTGTGACGGCTACTCGTTATTTTGGTGGCGTGCCGTCATTCCCCATCTTTGGTCGCCAGCCCTCCCAGCCTCCCGTCCAACCCCCGTCAATGACATGCCGTCATCCGTTGCGCTATCTTAGATGTGCCGATTCCATGCCGTTATCCTTTTGCGGGATCTCAGATGTGCCAATACCATGCCGTCATGCTTTGCGTGATTTCGGATGTTCCAATACCCATGCCGTTATCCTTTGCGCGATTTCGGATGTGTCGATTGTGCGATACAGTTACCGGAGAACTGTATCGATGCGTGTAACCCTGCCGCCTAAGAATGAGATGCGGACCGAATCGACGGCTAAGAGCTTGTTGCCACCCTCCTCAGCCTCCCATCCAACCCTCGCCAATACCCGATCCCCGGCGATGACGTGCCATTATATTTTTTTCTCGATTTCAGATGTGTCGATTGTGCGACAGTTGCTGGAGAATTTTATCGATGCATCCCGAGAGGCGGCGTCACTGCTTCTGCTGCCGCCGGCGGAAGGACTGGGGTCTAGGCTGCCCGATGCGTGGACCCCGGAAGACGCTCCAAGATTGTTTGACCCTCCAGGTTAGTCTGCACGGGCGCGCTTTCTAGGATAACCACCCTCGTGATTGCAGGTATGCACACACTTTCCTTCAAAACCATAGGCATGCAGCTATGGGCGTGCGGGGGTGGAATGGGGAGGGAGGGGGGGGTTGTTGAGGCATCTTCTGAAATGTGACGACATTGCCAGTCAATTGCATGCGCATACAGCGATATCTAAACTAAAGTAGGACAAATACTTGAGAGCCTATTGCACGCGATACGTCATGACCACCTGTGTAGCGCGGTCGCAGGGCCAGGCGCATTTCGGGGCTGCGTAGTCGAACAATCTTGGAACCAAAAGGCGGGCACGCGAGAAGTGTGCCGTCAGGGTTGGAGAAAGCCTCTTGGTTGTACAGAGAAAGAGAGAGAGATATATATAAATGGTACCCCTTCCATCGTACTCGACCCTGCAACAACACGAAAAAGCAGGAAGCGGTTACGGAAAGGATGTGATCTCATGCCGCGGCAGAGAGGCCCCATTGGTCCATTGGTCCCAAAGTGTATGCGGTACGAGTTAAAGCGACATTATAATGTTACTACAGAAATATTGCGAACAACTCCGCCCTTCCCATGCGCCAGCCTCATCCACCGTGGTTGGAGCTCTGTAACGGTTTGTTTTGCAAAAAAATGTTCTTTAACGTTTTTTTAACCTCCCCACGCGCGCCGACTGCACTATGTATCAAGATGCTTGGCAGCGAAATCCCGCCGCGTCCGCTGCAGATCCGAGGTTCGCCGTGTCTCCAAGTGCCTCGGGCGTTTCAGAGAGGCTGCTCCGCCTCTCGGAGCTTTCCGCGGGAGCGCTCTCGCTCCTGCCCAATCGAGGCCGGCCGGTCGTGGGTGGAGACGGTTTGCTGAGGGAGTATCGAGGGGTGGACACGTCCGAATTGCCGGACCCAGGGCACAGACATTGGTCGGGACTGTGGGCCCTTTACCCCGGGTCACAGGTGCGAGGGATACATAGGAGGGGGTTGTAGACGGATTATGGATTCCTAAGTTTTTTGCGGGTCTGGTTCTTTGTCGATCAAGCCAGGCCGCCGCCTTCGCGCGATGCGTGAGCATTTGTTTTTGGGAGCTACAGGGCGACGTGCGGAAATCATGCGTTATCGATGAGCTATGCAAAACTGCAACCCCTATAACCGAAATGCTAACAATAGAACACTGAGTTGCAAATGGTACGTGGTGCAGCGGGGACCACAGTTTAAGAGAGGGGTGCGTCGACCCTGTTTGACTTCTCTTGAACCCGAACTTCTCTTACCAGATACCTGGTACACCTCAGTGGTTATTGCATTGCTTTCAGTATGCCCGTACCACGCCACTTGGCCCCTCTTAAACCAGTACTTCGCCTACACGTATAGCTCTATAAGTGCGACTCCCCGTGTGCTAGGTTGCCGAGTCAGTCGGATTGCTGTCTTTTCGGATATAATAAAGGGCGGCTGTCGTGATTTTTCACAGATTGCCTCTGGAGAAAACCAGAAAGAGTTCCAGGCAGCGGCGGCGACGGTTCAGTACAAGGTCGACCATGGGGGTGAGCAAAGCCATCTTTTCGCTGCACTTTTTTGTATCAAGACGCAATCTATGATATATAGGGGTAGCTGCTAATTTTTCTGAAGCTCCTCACTTGAGGAGCTCTGCATCTCTCACCGAAACGCCGACTTTGAGAGAAGAAAATGAAAAGTTCAACCCGATGAACAATTCCATCGCATATCATAGGTATATAACGACAATACAAGACAGGACACGTAGTAAGAAACAAGGTAATACGAAAGGCAGGCTGAAATTTACAGCAAGATAAGAAATCCGGGAGCCGTTGTAATAAAGTTTGTGTAGAACGCACCCTCTCCCAAACAAGAAACCCAGCCTGGGTCAGTATTTTTGTTTCTTATCGGGTGCCCTCTCCTGTATTGAAAAACACAAATGCTATTTGAAGGGTAGTGGGTGGTAAGGAGCCCTGTCAATCATAAATGGTTTGGCTAAAAAGTGCTACCCCTATGGCAGCACACGTCTATGTACGTATAATGCAAGCTACACAAGACGATCGGCTCCGCAACGTTTCGTGTATCGCTTAGATGCTGTATTTTGTAATGGTTGCTTGCTCGGCTGATGTTTTCCGAACGAAGGGGCGGGCAAACCCTCACCCAGGCAAGCGACGAGGGGACACTTGCGAAAATCATAACGCCGCAACGGGGGAGAGGGGATACCATAGCAGAAACCAGCCACTCGTGGTATTCCGCGCTATGCAGTGTCAATGTATAGACGCGTTCTACGATAGAGGTAGCACTTTTCGGTTATTTAGTTTCTGAAAAACGGTGCTCCTTAACACAAAATCGTCGGAATGTCACTTTCTTTTCGCAACACGGACGTTTTGTATACCTAGGCCATGAGACAGTCCATCGGGTTGCACTTATTTTTTTCTCGAAATCGATTTTTGGGGTGGGGACAAGGCCTCCTCATGTCAGGAGCGTTAGAAAAAAAAGGTGTTATTATACTGATTACAGTATCGTAGCATGTGTCTATAGTGAGCGTGCGGTTAAGTGACGCAATCTACGATAGAGGTGTATCTAATTTTTCGGAGGCTACTCACTGGAGAAGCTCTATACTATTAGTAAGTCAAAAAGTTGGTTTGAGAAACAATGCACGCTTAACCCGACGAGCAATCCCATGGCCTAGGATGGTATCAAGTACTATCGAAAAACACAAATGGGATTCAAACGAATAGCACGCGTCAAGTACTTTACGCGTCAACCGCGCTTCATGCCGGCACTCGGCAAACTCATAAACGTCGGGTGTGCTTGAGGTTCGCGGTTGGAATCCATGCGAATATGCGGCGGCATTTATTTGTCCCCCTCCTGCTTTCGTGCCTGCTGCTGCACCGTGCTTGAAGGCGTGGGCCTACACTTCCAGTTGCTGACATTGAAGGCGTGAGCGTACCTGGTGCATCTTAGCTCGAAATCGGACCGCACAGAGGAAACAGCCTTAACTTTCATTTTCCCCCCAACCGATGGAGGATAAGTGTAATTATAAAATCAAGCCGTTAGCCGCGTGGTGCGCTAGGACAGCACAGTGTTGTATCGCTGCCCTAACAGAGTGCTTGGGCTCTCTCTACTCTCTGCATCCGGCGCTGAGCCTTTTCAATGTCAACATTCGCGAAAATGTCAATTTTTTGTCACGGTTCGTCACTGTATTTGTTTGTTTGCTAGGGATTTCCCTTATATCACACATATCTGCACGCTCGCATCACCTCAGGTGGACACACGGCTTGGAGCCGCGCTTGGCTGGTCAACCTGCGTGCCAGACTATTCCAGGGAACTGAAGCCCTGAATTCCTTACGAGGGATTATGCGCGATCAGTGCGTGGGCTCTCTGTACTCTCTGCATCCGGCGCTGAGCCGGTCGTCTGATAAGAAACTGGTTGATTGCACTAGCTGCTACGAATCGCATGGCGAAGACAAGGCGCGATCGCCATCGACAAAGTAAGCACAGGCATCATGGTACCTCTACTGTATAACAATCAGGATAACACACCCACTGGGATGAATTTCCGAGCCGGTTTTCTCCGAAGCAAGGGGAGCACACACACAACGAAAATGGTGACGTTGACAAGACCCTTCAATTTCCCACAGTGTATCTATAATTCACATATTGTGTTCATCTTATTGTCTTTATGGTACCTGTGATATGTCGAAGTGCTCGAGTCAGACAACCTTTCACAAACAATACATACCACAGTTCCCTTACTCTTGTCCTTATCATACCTCGAGTATACGTTCAAGTGTCGTGTTTTTGCAGACCTTGAGTGCCCTGCCCTGACCTCCGTTGTGCCGTCGACCAACACAGGAACCACAAGAAATCTTCACGACGGGAAAACGGACTGGTTATGGCCGACGGCGCTGCGTTTCAGATAGACGGGAACCTGGGGATTCTTGCAGGAGTGAACGAGATGCTCCTTCAGAGTCAGTACCGGAGAAGGTGAGCTGCATATATTACAGCGGCTCCCAATAGTGCCGGTATGTGCCAGCTCAGTATACCGGCACTATTCAGGGCACTGGCACTATTCGGGACAGGGTTCCAATATAGAGTTCCAGTCGTGCCAAGATATTTCACCGGCACTAAAGAAAGCAGTGGCACTATTCAACCGGCACTATTGGGAGCCCCCCATGGTACAGTAGCCCCTTTGGGACCCAGGTATAGAGGCCCCAAAAAAGCGAGAAATGTGGTCTTACCACCCGTCTAAGAAGAGCGTGCAGCAATACAAGTATCATCATGCGTGTGCGTGTCGTGCAGTTCCTTGCGTTGCTGCTTGGACGCATGCCCTACTTCAGCAGCTCGGGCTGCGACATGTGGCCAATGCTGTAATCGTCGGGTTTCTTCTACGCTTTTTCCCTTTGAGTTCTCGAAGGGGTTTTTACCCCTTTGGGACCCAAATATGGCGACAAAGCGTATGACAAGTGTGATTCTCTGTGACGTGAGAGCGCCGTACAGGAAGTAAGTACTATGCAGTGAAAGTGTCGTGCAAGTCGTTGCGTTGAAGTTCGGGTAGTCCATGCCTGGTACCCTGCCTTGACCGACGCCGTAACCGTCACTTGCTTTGGACACTTTATCTATCTGATGTCCCAAAGGGGTTAATAGCAGGTCGCGGACAACAACAGGGCTCGTACACGTCTCGAGACAGTTGAGGAATCGCGCTTGTCGCGCGCGGCGTGACTGTTGCCTCTGCTCTATTCGACTAAGCGTTCGTCGACGTGTTGTTTGCAGGGCGAGGGGTGCATGCTACCAATAGTACTGCTAATAGCACTACTAATAATACTAGTAATAATACTACTAATAGTACTACTATTAGTAGTAATAGTACTAGTAATAGTAGGGGTGCACCTACACGTTTTTAAGGTCTCCTCACTTAAGGAGCTCCATACCTCCCCCAAAAACTGACTTTTTTGAGAAAAAAATAGTTTGCAAGCCGATGGACAATCCCTTGGCCTAGGCATATGACGGTGGTAATGCGAAGCACTAACGGTGTTCCAACAATATTGGATACCTCCTCCGTTGTGAAGCACGGTCAGCCATACATGTTTTGACCAGGAAATGCTACCCATAGTTATCGTAGAACGCGTCGCTCGAGACTAATGAAGAATCGTGTTTCTCGCCCGCTGCGTGACAGTTGCCTCTGCTCTAGTCCACCGAGCGTCCATCGATATATTGTTTGCAGGGCGAGGCTGAATACCTTCACATGGTGCACTCTTCTTTGACATAAGTGTAGTAATACAAACGAAGCAAGTTTACCTTATACGACGGGGCCAAAACATAAAAAGTAAGGGCTCCTTTCCAGCCTCGCGTGCCCGGATCTCCGTGTCTCGTCCGACGACCGGAATCCCCCAAAAAGAACGAACTGGGGAACGGTCGAGTTCTTCTTTTCAACTACTGTTTGTATCGTGCTCGATTTTTCTGCGTTCTCCCAGCGCACACAGTTAACGCCAGTTACAACTATCCACAGGCGCGAGTTCCTAGCGAGGACTCATACAGCGGTATCTTCTTGTTGGCCACGTGCCGAGGAGAAGATATATCAATTTGCGGAGGTTGTTGTTGTTCTGGCTTCTCTGCCGTTTACGGTACGTATATATAACACGCAAAATATCATACCCCCTGGAACGAATGATTCAGAGCCGATAACATCCAAAGCAAAGCGGGTACACGCGACGAAAATGGTGGCTTTGGAAATATCTCGTGGAGATCTTTTCATAAACATCGCTCGACATTTGTAATCTCCCCGTTGTGGAGAACTTCGGCTGCGCAAATCGTCCGAGAGGGAGTGTTATCTTGCGTGTTATACGGCACCTGCAGGCATGCGTCCCCAACATGACTGAAAACTTTCTTCCAGAGTGAAGGTGGATTTTGCCAGGAGAGTCGGAAAATATATTTCGATATACCGCATTATACGTACCTGGTACCCTTATCTATGTTGCGGGTCTGTCGTTGCAGAGTCCGCGTTTTGAGACGAGGTCAGCGATCGTTCGAGGATGTTGACGTTTGCTGAGCACTTTTTGACCGAAGTAAATTTGACTGACGGGGCTCATAATCTGTTAACTGAGGCACTACCCAATGTCGTTGAAACACCATTTGTGCGTTTTCAGTGCTATTCGTTCTGCACCTATTAATACTATTAACAAACTAGGCCATGGGATCGTTAGTCAGGTTGCCCTTTCATGTTCCTCAAAGGCAGCTGTTGGGCTAGGTAGAGAGCTCCTCAAGTGAAGAGCCTCCTATTACGGGTGACCATAGTAAATAGGACCAAATATTGTTAGCAAAAATAGGGGAACACATAGTTTTTTTTATGTACCGTAGGTCCTATTTACTATGGTACCCCGTACTATAAACTGAACTTAGGTGCTACTCCCACCGTAGCGTGCGGCTGCTTACTATTTGCTAGCTTTTTTGGTGTTCCCCCGGGTGTAAAGCGTGTCGTACTATTTGTACCGCGCTTCATCGGATGTCCGCCCGACGTATCCCACCCCTAACATTTTCCACGTCCGTCTGACCTCGCCCTCCCTACGTTGACCATTAATTTTCTTCACTCGATGGCGCATCTGTCCAGCTCTATCGAGGGTAGCGCTCAAGGCAAACACGGCGAAACCCGATACTCCGGCCCACCAAAAACACCGACGATAGAAATTCGACTGCTTCCGGCACTACCCGAAGAGTGGCCGATTGGCCGATTTCGCGGACTTCGAACCAGGGGAGGGTACGAAGTGGATGTGGAGTGGGAGGGGGGTAAGGTCAGGCAGGCGACAATCAGCCTCGTCAAGGGGTTTAGTAATGAAGATAGGGGTGGTGTTCCGAGGTGTCGGGTGATCAGTCGCTCGCAGCTGCTTGTGGTTGGGGGGGGGGTGATCATGCATTAGAGGAATGTTGTAGACCCGGTTTATGAGGGGGGGGTGCTTTGGCATGCTATTGGTGTGGATGCGCTGCAGCCCGGAGAGGAGGTCCGTTTCGTAGCGGCTGAATCCCGGGAGTAACGCCTTTTGAACTGCACCCGTGTTTTTTTGGGGGAAAATACTTGGATTTAGCGTGGAATCGTTTTTGCGATTGTGAAAGGATTCGTTACAGTCAACTCCCTTTAGAGTTGCAAGGTGGCCCCATGAGATTTACACCCACATTTTTGAGGACATAGTACTTAGAAGTAGTGTGTGATATTTTTGGCAGTTCTGTTGACCCCTTGAGAGCTGCACTCACGTTTTTGGGGGTAAATACGTGGAATTAGTGTGGAATATGTTTGGCAGTTCTGAAAGGGTAACCCGTTTACAACTAAACCCACATTTTTGTTGACAAATCGCTAGGAATTAGTTTGGAACATATTTTGGAGTTCTGAAAATGAACAGCTAACCCCTTTAGAACTTACCAACGAACGGTATTTGGGGAAAAGTACTTGGAATTTGCGTGGAACATGTTTTACAATGCTGTTACTGTCACCCGTTTAGAAGGGAACCCACGTTTTTGGGGACACAGTACTTGGAATTAGTGTGCAACATTTTTGCGGTTCTGAAAGAGTTAGCGGTTGACCCCTTTAAAACTACACTCACGTTTTCAGGGACGTTTTACTTGGAAGTAGTGTGGGATTGGTTTTGAAGTACAGTGGGGGCCTCCCAATAGTGCCGGTTGAGTATTGCCACTGCTCTCTACAGTGCCGGTGAAGTCACTTGGCACGACCGGAACTCTCTACAGTAACCCTATGCGCAATAGTGCCGGCCCCCTGAACAGTGCCGGTATATTTGGCTGGCGCATACCGGCACTATTGGGAGCCCCCCACAAAACAGGGTCACACGGGGGAGAAGCTATACGCCATTGATCCGTGTAGTAATGAAGCGGCGGGCTTGTTGTTCCGTTGGAGTACCGGTGCGTTCGTGCAGTCAAACTTTGCGTGTATCAAACGTGCAAGGAGGTATATACAGCAGTTAACATATGGAAGGCGTGAAGTTTGTATTTATCAGTAATTATATGGCAGGCTTCGCTGCTTGGTGACGTGACTTTTTTCGTAAAGTGCACGAGGAAGGTGACCTGATGGCGCGTCTTACTTAGATCTACAGTAGAGCCCTTTTGTCCATAGTCCGAGCGAACTCTATCGTAGCTGTGTACGGTGTCTCACGACAGAAATAGAGCCTAGAGGTTTTAGCTTTCGCTCACGCACGTATCGCGTTCCGTATTTGTTTTTTCGTTTTTCGTTTCTTGAGTGTTGTACGATCAAATTACACATTTTTTGCTATTTTTTGCTGCAAATTCTGGCCTACGAAAACACCCCCTTAGCACAGTGTTGTCCACGGCCCTGACCGATTTCTCGCTGTTGCCGTGGCCCTGCTGTACAGCAACAGGGTTATAACACATGCCCTATGTGTCATGTTTCTAGGGTGGGGACACAGTATCCCCTGCCAGGTCAGTCTTTTGAGCAGGTCCTCGTTGCTACTCACAACGTGTGTTTGTTGCTTAGAGGTAGAAGAGCAGCTTATTCCTTTTCCTCGTCCCGATGAAAGACTAAGGAGAACAGCTTAATCGTTGGAACCCATCTAAAATTAATGAATTGCCCCTCTAGACTGTATATGCCCATATTGCGTACCACGTGGGTAATATTTTAATTGGTCAGTCTAATTGGGGTTCGGTAAATTATTTTCTTTCCATGTTCGGGGAGGACGAATACAGAGTACCCGCTCAATCATCAGCAGTACAGATTTCACCGCGGCCAACGGCCGGCGCATACCAATGTCAAAAACATTCCCATGAAAACAAAATGTGTACTTCGCGAGATGCCAGCTTTCTTCCGGGACCAACGTTGTTTTCTTCGTAGTGTTATTCCTGGGTTGTGGTATTTTCGTCTTTTCTGGTTCACTGCCCTATACCTGGTATATACAAGGTAGAACATTGCTATCGTATTCGTCCGGTTGACTATTACGGGGGACCATAGTAAATAGGACCAAATATTGCTAGTAAAAAAAGAGAAATATATAGGTTTTTGTGATTACCGTAGGTCCTATTAACTACGTTCCCCCGTAATACTGGTAAAAAGTGAATATTTGAGCAGTAGAGGTACAAACGACGCGTGCTATGGTAGAGGTGTAATAACAGCATGTTTTTTCTGAGACTCCTCACTTAAGGAGCTCCATGCCTCGCTCAAAAAATTATTTTGGAGTAGATTGAAAGTGCGGTCCAATGACCAAACCCATGGCCATAGGTATACAAAACAAAATCACCTTGCAAGCAAGAATAACATTCCGACGATTTTGGGCTAAGGAGCCCCGCCATTCAGAAAAAAAAATGCCGAAAAGTGCTACCTCTATCATAGCACGCGTCTAACAAGCACCTTAACAACTGGCGTCGTCGGCAAGACCTTGGTTTTTGGAATCGTGAGTTCGAATCTCATCGTCCACCAATAATATTTTTTAAGGAACGTCCCCCATGTCGAACCTAAAAAATACTCTCCCTGGCTCCCCGGGAGTTGGAACCGCTTGGCTACTGACACGTCGACCCGTAAATCTGACCGACCTGCTATCTCGCCGTTCCAAGGGGGGGGGGGTGTGGTAGTGCTTAGCTTGGGGAGGCAGTCAGTTAGCCATTTATCGGTGGTATATTCATAGTGCACTAGCAGGCTCTACACAGTACAGGACACCTAATAAAAAAACAGGCTAACAAGAAACGCAGGCTAACATTTACAGAAAAATAAGAAATTCGGGAGCCTTTATGCTGAAGTTAGTGCAGAACACCCCCCCTCCTAAATAAGAAACTCAGCCTGGGTCAGTATTTCTGTTTCTCATTAGGTGTCCCGTACTGTTATGCCTTAACAGCTTCTCTCCCGTGCCCTACACCGGTGTCCGCCTTCTTACTTAGTTCCTGGCTGTTGTTTGTCGCGCTTGGGTTCAGCTCTTCTCTTGTCTCTCTTGCGCGGAGTTGTATCAGCAGTTGGGCAGTACATGCGATTGAGGTGCTCAGGCGTTTAGAGTGGGCTTGGCTATGCATAACAGTTCGAATCTCTCGGGAGTGAAAAAATCGCAATTAGCGTGGAAAGCGATACTTTATTTGTGAGTCAACAAAATTCGGCTTAAAATGTTGACGAGGGAAAGGGACGGCTGGACCCCTCTCGCGATAAAAATTAAGGCAAGAACCGCAGGAGGAAAGGTGGAGATAAATCTTCTGTGTTTACCTTCCCCCTGTGTGACCCCGGCTGGTGCAAAAACATCTGGCGCCCAGAATATTAATGGGACGAAAACACAACACAAAAATAACTAGACTCTTTCGAGTCTGCAGTCTTCTTCGGGTTTGTACAAATGGTAGGCCTCGTCGTATAGTGTTTGCGTATGGCTGTGGCTGACTGTAAGTGCGGTGGCCCCACTCTTAACTTGTTATTTGATTGATGTTTCACCCATTCATTTTTTATTTAATAAGTTTTTTTTTTCCAGCTCTTCTTACAGTATTGAATGATATTCATAAGGGGACGTACATCATTGGTCTACTTTTCGTCAGATTTTTAGGTCGGCTTCGTAACGTCTTCCTAGTCAGTCCTGGATTTCCTTTGTATTGTTGATTACGTGACTGTGGCACAAGCGCTACAGATTGTCAGATGGCAACTGACTGTAATGATAATATTATTATGATGCTTGCCCTCCGACAATGTGCAGCATTATCTTCAACGTTGATCACCCAAATCATTCCCGAAATAAGAAAACCACGGATACAAAAGGATACTATTATGTTTAGTCTATTATTTGCTCTCTTCGTTCAGGTAAACAAACCACCAGTCAATTTGATTTGCTTGCCGGGCTCTTGATATATAACCAGGCGCAACAGCGAGCGGTACATATCTAGCTATTCATATAATACCAGGTACAAGTTTAGCTTCGATGTTGCCATTGCTTGCTGCGACTTTTTTTTTCGTTTTTTCCGGCTGCGGGCCTCAACACACACGGAAAGTTGCAGTTGTTGTGGAAAGTTGTACATACTTCGAAGTATATACATATCATACAGATAAATATCATCCTCTCTCTTGACAACAACTTATGGCCGACGCAGCTCGTTTTTTAAAACAACTTCTTACTTCATAGGTTCAAGCCCAGCTCGAAGGATTTTTTGCACTCGGCGGAACGCTGAACAAGGGCACGTTACCACTTACTCGACACAATGGTTGATGATCACTGTGCTCTGAACAACCCTTGGGTACCAAAGATGCCAGGAGACGGCACTTTCACCCCTTGACGGACGGCAATTTTAAAAAAAAGTACCTTGACGGACGTCTAACTACAAGTTTTTAGTGTACAAAGCTCGGTTTTACTCCCTTGACCGCTGCACATTTTTCCTTGACTGACCGTCTCCTGACGTCTTTGTTGGGTACAGCCATTTATCGACCCTTCTCCCCCGGCACGTGTGATACCCATGCCTTTTATTGTATTTTGGTCACTATTTTTTTCTTTCGAGCTCAACTCTTGGGAGGGTTTGGCCTCAACAGTCTTCTCGACAACAAGCTGTGGTCGCAAGAGGTGTTGCCCCCCCCCCCCCCAACACTGCACCTCCCACCCGCGCTGCTGCTGTTGCTGCTGCGCTGCTGGGGTTGGCGTCGGTTGGCAACGACGCTGTAAAACACGCCTCTCAC
>JBBMKB010077522.1:0-12993 GCA_037833945.1 Alaria marginata | reverse complement strand
ATCTACCCGACCCGACCCGATCCGACCCGAGATTGCAAAACCTCTTGACCCGACCCGACCCGACCCGACCCGACCTGACCCGACCCGACCCGTGAGGTTTTAAAAACCTCCTGACCTATGAACAGCACTGATATTTTTATTCTAGAGGTACCAACTGCCGAGAGCGCTTTATAGCGTGGGTAAGCACAATGCGACGCGATTCGACGAGAGAAGAAAGTGCTGAATTATTCTTGCGATAGAAATGAAGACGCGTAACGTAGTGGGGAGGGGGGTGAAGAGCCTGCTTAGTGAACCCGGATCTGAGTGACGACTTGGGAGGGAGAAGGAGAAAGAAAAAGTGCGAAGCAAATAGATGGAATGAGCAAAAAACAAAACAAAAAAAATCAAAAACAAAAACAAAAAATGAGAATTCCGGCCTGACCAGAAATAAGAGGTCATTAACTGGTGTCGCGTACAGGTACTGCTGCAGTCTCTCATTTGTATTATGAAGTTGCTGCGGTTGTGGTGCTCGTCGTCGTTCTCTTCACATTGAACTCCTGGTACGTTGCGCGTACGTATGTACTTCGAAGTATCGTACCAGGCGCGAGTGTACGACTACCTGGTACTGGTACAGTGGCGGCTACGGCTTAAGATATGCTCAGTTTAGGACAAGTGCTCAATGCCTTTTCTTGTCAGTCCCTAGGATGTGCTACTACGGCGCTTTTCCATTTGCACTTCCTTTCCTTGCTTTATTTATTTTTTATTTATTATTTTTCTTCTTTTGTTTGCTTTCTTTCTTTTTCAATTGCCTCGGGTCTTTCGTACGCATGCGTATTGATAGCACCGGCTGGTAGGTTGGTTGATCTTTTTCGCCACACCCCCCTGCTGGCGAGCTCACGTATGTATTCGCTTACTACGTGCAGTACTTGGTAGCCTCATTCTACTCTAATCTACTCGCGTAGATTAAACGCGTACTTTTTGTATTTTGTTTTTCGTAGCGCTGTGTGTGGCTTGCCTTTACCTCGCTACACCCCCCCCTGCTGACCCATTCTACGATAAAGGTTCACCATTTTTTTCTTAAGCTCTTCGCTTGAGGAGCTCTATACCCCCACCGAAAACATGATTTTGAGCAAACTGAAGGTGCAATCCGAGGAACAAACCCGTGGCCCATCTATAAAACAAAAGGATATTGCAAAAATTGAACTACACTCCGACGATTTTGGGCCAAGGAGCCCCGTCATCCAGAAAAGAAAAATGCTAAAAAGTGCTACCTCTTCGCAGAACGCGTCTGCTGGCGAGTCTAAGTAACTTTTTTTGCGTGCGTAATATCTTCCTTGCTTCGTTGGCTATTTCCCTCGCTTTTTCTTTTTTCTTTCTTTCTTGCTTATTTGTTTTTCTCCTAATAATAGGATTTGTACACTTTTTATCCTTGGTGGCATGCGGTGTAGTCGGTCTCAGCTGCGAATCTTGAAACGCATGTGCCAGTATGGGCCTGATACGTAGGTAAGCTGACTTCCGATTTCACTTATATATTTTTATGGCGGATGTACGGCTTGCTTCGGCTATGATCTTTCTGTGCACCGCTTTTAGTGTGTTTTATTTTTTTCCCTGGGGTATTGATCCACTCCATAAAAAAGCGAGATATTTGTTTCAGGCTAGATTTCTTATTTGAGAAAGGGAGTGTCCTACTCTAACTTTTAGCACATGTAAAAACAGCTTGTCGAATTTCTTGTTTCCCGGTAATTTTCAAGCTCAAGTTTCGTCTGGGGCTCCTTCTGGAACATACGCCACTGCTTTATCTGTCTAGGCTACACTTGTCTCATATTTTGTGTGGAGCATATCATAGGGGACAAATGATATCATACCACGGTTGCCACATACCGTCGGCCGCAACAACCCTGCCGGGACTCCGGACATGAGGCACTGCTGTTCACCTCATCACGATGATATCACCTCGGCATCATGAGCAACAGCACCGTCGGCTTAGCTTTCCACTTTCCTCTTTTCGCATATGCACAGCATACAGTACATAACACCAAATAATAAACAGACATACCGAGCCAAGCTGGGTGTTTCTTATTTTGGAGAGGGCACGTTCTACACTAGCCTCAGTATAATGACTCCCGGATTACTATATTCCTGTAAATACCAGCATGCCTTTCTTACTAATATTAATGTTTAACGAGTACAGTATATGATAAACCCCTTTAGAACTGCGCCCATTTTTTTGGGGCACAACACTTGGAATTAGAGTGGGGTAGTAATTTACGCCGTAGTGAAAGGGTTAAGTGTCCTGTACTACAGTATTAGGGCCCATACAAACGGAGAGTTTTGAACCTGAAAACAAAACCTAAAAACAGAATCGAGGCTGATTTAGGAAGAATCGCTACTTTCCATTGACCAACTATCCACACCGACGCCCCAGGAGCCCGACGATTTCTTCTTTTTTTCTGTTTTGGTTTCTCGATAATTATAATTGTTTTGGGGTTTTAAATGATAAATTATCGAGAATGCAAAACCTAAAAGCAAATAACCCAAAAATGATGACCCGCACCCGAGCGGGGACTTACACCAAGCCGACAATCGCAGCTACCAGCGCCCCGTCTACGGGACACATATAAGAAAGAGAGCAGATCATACATCGGCAACATGCCGCTGGTGCCTGTCAATGCAGCTTCCATCGCCGCAGCCAAAACTGTGGCTTGTGGCGCCGTCCCTGCTCGAATTTAGTGCTGCATTACAACCTAAACGTGTGTGTTCCATCAAATGATTATGCTGTTAGTCCAGCACCTGCACCTTATTCAGCCCCAATCTCGAGGTTTAAGATATATACCGGTGCCCTTGCAGCAGCAGGGTATGGCTGGCTAGCTGTTGTGTGGGCGCACTTCCCTCTTTTTTCAGGCTGGGCGTCGCCTCTACCGCAGCTGGATGGTGCATCGGTACTAGTGCCCCACCTCGGCCGTTGACCTGTGTGTTGGTCTTTTATTTTAGCTTTTGGGTTTCACGCGTTTGGTTATTTTGGACACCCTCCTCTTTCCCCCAAAAAGCGAAGTCTGTTCGGTTTTCAGGTTTTGTTTTTAGTTTTTTTTTTCGCCGTTTGTATGGGCACTTTTACCGGGGGACAGGGTGCTGAGAGCGCCTACCGTAGCAGCGTGGGTAGACGCAATTCGATGCGAGTCGACGAGGCGAAAAAGTGCTGCACCCTTCTCGCGATAAAAACGAAGGCGCGTACCGTAGTGGGGAGCTCGCTTAGTGACCCCGGACCTGAGTTACGTCTTCGTACTGCGTAGGGGGGGAGAAGAAGAAAAAGTGCGATGGTAATATCATAGATGGACGAGCAAAAAAGTAAATAAATAACACTATGTGTCATATATACATCCCTGGTGCAAGGTATTGTTGTTGTTGTTGTTTTAACTCGTATAAATCATAAGTCCGTGGTCACAGGACAGGCGGTATACCTGGTACTGAGTATTTCAATATATTTGCACGTGCCGTACCCCATACCCTACACCCGGCATATCTTACCAACCAATCCAAATGTTCCGGCCGTTGGTTCATGATCTACCCCCTGCTGTCCAGGGCTCCGTGCTGCCATGCCCCCATCTTCCTACATGCATATATATGATACATATGATACTACTGTAGGTATAGCTGCTATGATGCTACATGTGACTTTCGAAAAAATTAAAAAGACACTTCAAGCTTGTGAGGTCGATATTTTCGTCGAATCTCAACCTTAGCAAGCCGCGCGATCGCGCCTGCTTACAGCAGTAGAGCTTACCACTTACTCGAGAAAATGGTTGAGGCACACTGTTTACGAGCCGAAGGAGGTTGACCCTAAATTGGTTGCTTGCATTTTTTATTGGGTTGGGGTTAGGGTTAGGGTTAGGGTATACATAATGGCATACACACCCTGTAATACGCGCGATCGGAGTATCACACGCAGCTGCAAAGATGAGTTTCGACCCAAATTTTCGATCTCACAGCTGCAGTGTATTTTTTAGTTTTTGTAATATATGTATAATGCAAAGAGAATGTCAACCATTTTCTCGAATAAGTGGTAAGGTACCCTCCGTGCTTACGGGGGGGTGTATGATATGTCCTCGTGAAGGACATATGAAGGACATAGGCCGGTGACTCCCATGCGCTACGTATTGATAGTATGAATACCAGGGTCAACGGGACAATTTACTATCGTTCCGCGCACGGAAACTATATAACCCGCGTTGAGGAGAACAAAACTTTTCCATTATACCTCTTCAACAATCCAGGTGATACTGTAAAATATCCTTCGCGAGGACATACACACCCCATCCCGTAAGCACGCGCGATCGAAGTATATATTACACGCAGCTTGCTTGCAAAGTGGGTTCTCGACGAAATTCTCGATCTCACAGCTCAAGTGTCATTTTTTTTTCTTTTCTAAATACCGGGTACTACTCTGTCCGTAAATATAAGCACCGTTTTGTATTCAAATTTATGATCAAACGGACCTTATATTTACGGACAGAGGTGGTATAATACATCACCTTGTATTATACGAGCTGATGTTATGGTATTGCCCTGGGAGCCTCTTAAAAGGCTCCAGGACACTAGATATTCCGTCACCGGGATACAAATGGGTTTTATTAAAGGGTCTCTACATGCCTTGGTGGCTTGCATTGTTCATGAAAGGAGGAACGGGCTGTCAGCTTTCCCCCTTTCCAGAGTGCCGACGCTCCCAGGGTTTTTAGACGCGACTAACAAGGAGATAACACAACTAACGAGCACAAGTGAGTGGCACTTTGGGACCATCCAGTAGAGAGACCTGCAGAGACCCGTCCCTGTACCACGGGGCTTGTAATCCTTTAATACTGGTTCAAGCAAAACGCCCGAAGTTTCCTCCCTTACACATATTCATTCGAATGTCACATATTTGATATCATACTGACCCCCATGGACAGCGGAAGAGGGTGACATGGCCATTTATTTTAATTTAGGTATAAGGGCTGGGGCTAGCGACAAAAATGTGTTTCCACCAACCACAGGCCTTGAAAAACGCCAGCAACAGTCGGGCGTTTTCAATCAACCAAAAATATATTTGTCTAATTTTTTCCTAAACGAGCCGGCGTAGAGCACTCCAAGGCGTGTACATATGTACGTAGTTTTTTTCGCGAGCAGAATTCGAAGAAATGCCAGAGTAGTTTTTCGCGCCAAAATTCGAAGAATTGCGAGTAGGATCAGTATAACGTACGGTAAGATTCTACGAATCATAGCACCCACAGCCGATCCTATACCGAAACTAGGTGATTACGGCGCAGTTCCTTTATTTTTACTCTTTTTTCGCAGAAAGTCCCAA
This sequence comes from Alaria marginata, assembly GCA_037833945.1. Classification (NCBI taxonomy): domain Eukaryota; class Phaeophyceae; order Laminariales; family Alariaceae; genus Alaria; species Alaria marginata. The sequence goes on along the minus strand of JBBMKB010077522.1, from coordinate 7,676 downwards.
ATTCACGCCGTTTTTGGGAGTTAGACCCTGAGTGTTTGCACACATATTCTAAACTCACCTGCCGAACCGTTGACGGACGGGGTAATTATATATTTATTTTGTTGGCAGAAAATTTGGGTGATCTTAACGAAGAGCTTATTTCAGTGTTTTACTGAAATTTCGGTTTTTAAGTATTCTAGGGAAAAGCAGAAAAAAAACAATCTCTGAAAAACTCGCCTGGACTTTTTAGATATCCCTTGTGCTTTTTAGATTTTTAGGCACAAGGGTGAAGAGGATCGGGCAGCCGCACCGCCGTGCGAGCTGCTCCACCCCTCACGAGCACAAAAGACTGGCCAGGGTTGTCCCCAAGGTCCTCCACAGGCCATGACCGAGCGCAGAAGGCGCAATTGCTTTCTGGGCTCTCATGGTCGAGTTGACAAAGTGACCGCACCGAGGTGGCCGACCGACTGAGCTCGCTGAGGGCAGTAGCTGAGACGCTTGTCGCGTTGGGCGTTGAGTCAGGCCGACTGCAGTGGGACCACCACACGGATGGTTTCCGCGAGCGCTGCTGCTCTAGTGTCGTTTCTGTGCTGGGTGGACGATTGTTTGGCGAGGCAGCTGCAGCTGTGCTCGTTAGGATTCAGCCATCTTCGAATTTGGGAAAATACGGAAATTTCAAGAAAGAACGAATTTTCATACGTACGATCGTATCGTTTTAGATCGACCCTAAGCCAGCCCAAATATGCCCAAAAAACACGAAAATACAAAATATCTGTGAGAACAAAACAAAACAAAAAGCACACCCCATCCGGTAACGGTTTGGTAGAGGAGTAAATTTCAGGGTCTAACTCCCAAAAATGACGTGAACTTTGGGCGCTGCAATAATTTTGGGCGTTTAGCGTGAACCAGCCTGTATATTAGTACTGTGTACAAGGGTGTGATGCTATGCTAGCCCCGAGGTCTACGGCGAACAGACGGGCGACGCCATATTCTAAACACCGAACAAGATCACATATAATACATACGACGAAATCCTCGATCTCACAGCTGGAGTGTTTTTATAATTTTTCATAATATATATTGGGTCATTACTTCATAACAAAATATACTGATGTACTCTTGATGTATTTGGCTAAATAGGTCAAGCCTTCAAATCCTTCTTCCCTACTTACACTCCCGTTTCTTTTATTTTTGCTTCTTTCTCCTTTTAGATTCATTTTTACTTTCCTTCTTATTTTTCATTCTTTTTTTTCTCCCGCAAGTTATCTGGTTTGGTGGCTTGTGTTTGGTCCGCCTTTCGTAGTCAGTTCGTGTCGCATTGCACCCAAATTCCCTTGCCAGGTACTTACTGGTGTATATCTCTGTTCTTGTAGTTTGTGACCACAGAGCTTGTCTCTAGGATTACGAATCGGCACGGACACTCTGGGTGTGCTTGATGTGAAGAAACACACACACTACGTAGCTTTTGGAATATCAATGGAGTCATCCGTCGTTTGTTTTCGTTTGTACTTCCGGCTTTAGGATTCAGTGTCAAATGATGATCGAAGCCATGGTGGTGGCATTTTGATTTTGCGCCAAGCATCCGTGGCAACACAGAAGAGACACTTAAAGCTACGAGTAGAAGCCTGCGAAGACTGCGAGCGAAGCCAGCAAGCGGCAGAAACCCAAGCAGTCACTCGCCTTGCCTGTTGTTGCTCGGCACCGCGACGAGACCCGCAGAAATAAAAGCTCAGCTTCCGTGTACACGTGTACACTATGCAGAGGGCGCCCGCACTCTAAAACGTCAATTTGGCGTCCAGGCTCAAAAGTCTTATTTTGTGTGCCCTCGCCAGCATCAACAAATAAATATTTTTCGTGATGGATTCTTATTTTTCTCTGCCGAAATTCAACTGTTTGAATAGTTTCTTGTTTCTTATTTTTGTTACGTACCGCGAGTCCATATCTCACCTTGACGTTGGAGAGTTCAGCAGTAGGTGAAGAGTATGGAGAGCAGTTCTCCTTCGATTTTCTTATTCACCACCGGGGTTTCCACACTTTGTTGTGTTTTTGGCAGCAGGGGACGATTTTTTTCATCAAGCAACTGTCAGAAAAATGCGGGAAATTACTGTCAGACATTTTTTTTTTTCGATTACAAAAACTGAAGAAAACGTCGGTCTCCCATGAGACAGACTTGAATGCATAGATGAAAGTTTTTACTTTTGGCATTTCTGATCCCATGCTACGCTCTGAAGGAACTCGTTTCTTATTTGGTAGGGCGTCAAAAACTGCTGTTTGCTGTGTTGTTTCTTACACCCAACTTCCTACACCCGCAGCACAACCCAGAGGCATTCTGAGTTCCAACGGAACACCAGTAGTAAATTACATCATGATTGGAAGCGTTCGACACGAGCGACTCTTAAGTTATCTAGACCGGGATTGCCTATTACGGGCGAACGTAGTTAACAGGACCTACAGTAAACACGAAAACCTACTTCGAAGTATATACTTATCTATTTGTACTATCAATATTTGGTCTTATTAGCTACGTTCCCCCGTAATAGTATCGTTTTCAAAAATCTCAGCTTGAATTTCTTCACCGAATATTTCTCAAGTGCGGTTGCCCTCTGTATGATGGTAGTATTCGCTGGGTCTGCGTTCGTACAGCTTATTTTGTTTTCTCGTGATCGCGCTGGAAATCAAGAGTTGCACAAGCCGCCGACGGCCTGCAGCTATAATACATATATATCGTGCCGATCTGGGCTTTGTTATATATATTACCAGCACAGGACGCCCAGTAAGAAACAGGGTTATGTGAAAGGCAGCTCGGTATTTAGAAGAATAATATAAATCCGGGAGCCGCTATACTGAGCTTAGTTCAGAACGCACTCTGCCCTAAATAAGAAACCCAGCCTGGGCCAGCATTTCCTATTCATACCTGGTGTCCGTTTCTGGAGCCCATGTTATAGGATAGGTCTGCAGTGCGCTGCATTGCCACGAACACCGGAACTTTCAGCTATACCAGGTACATATTTTACCAGTCTACACTAGTATTAAGCTAGTATAAAGCCCTCTCATAAGAAAGAGCCCCACAAGAAACTCATAGCGTAAACAGTACGGGGAAATAGGAAATTCGACAGCTGATATATTGGAGTTAGGTTAGGACACGCTTTTTACCGGAGTATCACGCAGCTTGCAAAGATGGGTATCGACCATTTATTTGATCGAACTCACAGCTGGCGTACTTGAAATGATTACTATAAAATAAGAAATCTGGCGTGAACCCAATATCTCGGTTTCTTGTCAGAGGGCCGGTACTATCTGTATTACCGTAAAAGACGGTGTATACCACCCGGGATGTTGTATATCACACCCCTGGAGTATGCCACACGGCATATGTTAAGTCCCAAAACCACCACCTGATTTACCACCCATGTACGTTGTATACCACACCCCCTTCGGTGTCATGCTTCGTAATCGGTATGACACCCCCCCCAAGATATCTGCTCCCCCGTAATGCAGGACGGGCACGGCAACAATCTTTCTACCGGTTATTAGTGGTCAATTCCAATCGTGCTCGTTGGCCCAGACCAGCATAACACTGTACCTAATCCTAACCCTACTCCTTTGGGGACTCGAGGTCGGTAGGGGCAGTCGCACGACTCCGCAGCGTGCTTATAGTCTAGTCTGGCAGTCCTTTGTAACGACTGTTATATCACCCTCTATAAAGTATATAATCTCGCTCGGTAATGCGTTTTATCAAATTCAAAACGACCACTCAGTTTATCACCTGGGGGCGTTGTATATCACACCCCTGGAGTATACCACACCGGGTGATCAGTTTTTTGGAGCCCCAAAGGTTATCACCGGGGGTGTGGTATGCACCATCATATACGGTACCGGGGCTGTGAGTCAGCTGACTACAGGTCAATATTAATAGTAGAGATGTATAGCTTGGGAATCTTCCTAAGGTAGCTTTTTACGCACTCTGGTTGGTCAAGGGTTATCTTAGAAGCGGCTCGACCAACCTACAGGGTCTTTCCAAGCCACAGCATCCCGATCCCACCGAATGAACCTATTAATAGAGTCTTTTCAAGCACAGCATCCAAGCCTCCTGCCGAGTCAACCTAGAGCAATCGCAAGCCACAGCATCCAAGCACAGGTCACCCCCTTACCTTTCGGGTTCGTGTTCGGGTTCTGGTCGGGTGGTCGACGTTAAGAGCCACGGCCAAAACCCCCGCAAATATTTACCATCGATATGTCTCTAGGCCGATATAAGTCGCCGACTATGATAGCTATTTCTCATTTGTTAGCGACAGTAAGAAAGTCTTGTACAGCTGTATATCATGCTTGCTTGCGTGCAGAAATTTGCGCAATGCTGCGTCTGTGTATCGTGCATTTGACAGGCGGGTTTGTCGCTTCGACGCGTGCTTTTTTTAGTTAGTTGGCTTCAGCCAGTTAGTCGGCTTCTACCCCGCCACACAACTAATGCCTACCAGGTAGCTGTAAAGTCCAGCCCACTCACAGCTGTTAACGTTTACGCCCGAAGCACTATACCTATTATAATAAGAGACACGAACAACAAATAACTACCCTGGTACATTTTAATAGTAGACAAATCTAACCAATTGGATCTAGCCCCGGCGCGGGCGGTCTCCTCACTTAAAATGGTGAAATACCCTTAAACTTCCCAAAACCATTTCTCGGGGCGAAATGTCGAGCTCTTGGGACTGCATGGCTGTGCTCTGGGTTGTTGCGCTCGAGCGGACGTCATACATTAGTGATATATATATATATGTACAAGGCAACGCAGAAGCAACGCGGAACACGAACCATGAGTAACACCGACGTCGCGACCTTGTGGTCTTCTTATGGTTCCTGCTTTTTTCGTGGCGTTTTCCCTCTGTCCTTGTTTTGGCATCCTTGCGTTCATGCGTCTATGTGTCCTTCCTGTTGTCTGTGTTCCTCCCGCCTGTGTTTCTTTTGTGGTTCTCGGCCGTTCGATTGCAGGCAGACGTGCATACCGGCACGAGGCGTGACAGGCGAGAGCCCGACCCGCCGGGCAAACCCTCCACCTCTCTAGCTTTGCCAGCATCACAGCTGCTCTCTCGCTGGTCGGACCCCCAACTATCAAGAGGCCACCTGGTAATTCCTGTCAGATGTCGGCCTCAACCAAGAATAGTTGGTGTGGGTCCAAAGCGCCTTGCGATGGCAAAGCGAGAATATTGCTGCTGCTGCTTCTAGCCAGGCAGGTGTTGTTTTTTATCGTACTATATAAGAGGCACGTTTGTCTAACGGACCCCAACAGTCTCCAGTTTATGGTGGAAGGCCAGGGGTGCATGTACTGTAGTTCGACTCGACTCGTCCACAGCAGTAGTCGGGCGACTAGAGCAGAGCATAGAAAATACTGTAGCGTCACAGCAGCGAGAGCAGGGGTACGATAAAGAAGCAAGGATAAAGTAATTACTTACTACCTGGTATTTAAAAACTGGCTGGTCTGTGGGTATGCAATTACTTTAAAGCAAGATTAGTATTGTGTACGTGTCATACTTTAACACGGACTACTGTACAACATGCTTTTATTTTTGCCCCGTGGCCATCCGACCGGCAGGCGGAAGACAAACCGGACAAACGAACACGTGGCCACCACGACGACGAGACACCATGACAAGAGGGCGGGAGGGGGAGGCCACAAGACGTCCGGAGACCAACGTTAAAACTTCGTATACGTCGTACAAGCCATATGTTTCTGCACGACTTTCTACGATATTTGACGGATAGAATCAGGATCAGGATTAGGATAGATCAACGCGTGGGACACGGGCTCGTTACGATGGATCATAGGTCGTAGGATATAGATCAGGATATGTCAACGTGTGGACAGAGACCGATTAATCTAAATAAGCATATCACACCGATGCACCAAAAAATAATTTTGGCACATGGCATGACGCTTGGGGGGGAGGTCTCAAGTCTCTCAATCCATTTTCGCCTTCCTATGATGCGTTGGAGGCGACACGTCATTTGGCGGAACACCCGGCGGCATCAGTTGCAGTCATCCATCGTGTCATCCATCGTTTCATCTATCGTATATAGTATTATACATATCGTGTATACGACCAGCAGCCGTATAGCGGACGAAAGAACTCCAGATAGAAAATTGCAAGTCGAACTCGAGTTGAAGCAAAAATTATGCCCATGACATTGTACATTGTACTCTAACTATTAATAGAATACCAGTACTTGCCCATGACATTGTACATTGTACTCTAACTATTAATATAATACCAGGTACAGCGCAGGCAGAGTTTGTAATTGTCGCAAATTCCACGGCGAGCATTTATTTATTTGTTGCTCATCCCCGTCATCCCGTCTGCCGGTATTATCTTAATTATCTTCACACTTTTTATTTCTTCTCTCTGCCTAGCCGTAACTCAGATCCGGGGTCACTACTCGAAGGTCACTTTGAATAGGCAGGCTCTTCTCCCCCCTCCCCCCAACGGGTGCCTTCCTTTTTAACGCGGGAAGGGTATGATACAGCACTTTCTATATTGTTAGGTCTCGTTCAGCTGTCGGTAGTTGTTGACATGCCGCCAGTAACTAACGTGTCGGCAGAGCTGCTATGAGCAGATGAACAGATTAGATGCGTCAGCAATGGTGTCGGTCAGATGTATGTGGCTACAGTTAAATAGGGGGTATTGCACTGATGTAATGAGCAATGAGTCATCACGCCGCTGGAATGGTATGAATACGTATGTATACCAATAAATTGGAGTATTTTTTCAAGTATTTACTGTTACGTAAAAGTGCCGGTCCTCACACCACTCCACCAACACCAAAGATGTCGGGAGACATGTTGCTTGGCAAGGCAAAACGTGCGCTGTTACTGTCAAGGGTGTGGGGCCGAGTGTTCCACACAAAAACCTAGTAGTTTGGTGTCACAATCAAGGCATGTCAAGGCAAAGTTGCTGTCTGTCAAGGGGTGAAAGTGCAGTCTCCCGACATCTTCGACCAACATAAAAGGCTTGCACTATTAGACACCGGTTATGATACCTATAATATGCATGACTGATTATAGATCACAAGTACCTACGACTGTATTGTGGCAAAGAGTCGGCGGAAAGCGTTGGGGGGGAAATGGGACCACTACTGCCGGTACGCAGGTACACGGCACAGAGCTCGTATCGATTGGTAGTTGCTAGCTCTTCAGGAAACGAAGAAGTTCAACGGACGATATTTGGTGGCTGATGATGGCCGAGTCCCGACGGTGGGAAACTTCACTCGACCCAAAAACACAACGAACAACAAGTTGACAAGAACACATTGATCGAGGACTACTTGAACGCGCCATCCATTCATTCATCCACGACATGACGAGCACAAATAAATGCTGACGAACATGATTACGGGGGGGGGGGTCATTATATTACTAGGTAGTCGCCGAATTATACGCCGATTTTAGGTCGCTTCCGGCCTTTTTTTCGTTTTGGACTGCTCTGCTGTGTGTGGGTGTTGTTCTTTCTGTCAGCATGATATCATACCCCCATCGACATCCAGCACCACTTGTGGTCTAGTAAACTGCACTTTTATTGAGTAGCACGAAGTCGTCCCTGGTATTCTATCATTCAGTACCATTAATCTCGTATCACACCACAAACTGCTGCGGCTACCTGGAGGATGCTTTTGGTTTCTTTTATTTGCGTTTCTTCGGTTTGCCTGTT
>JBBMKB010077511.1:0-12995 GCA_037833945.1 Alaria marginata | reverse complement strand
ACAGTCGGGGTCGGGGAGCACGATGAGGGAGTTTCGCGCCGAGGGGTGATCCTCATCGAAGGTTAGCACGGCAAACGGTAAAAAATACGTCTAAGAAAAGCTGAGGAGCGATGAGGGCGAAGCGGCCACATTAAGATATCTATATTTATATTCCCCTGTGTTTAGTAGCCATGTTTGGTCTTGCTTACCATGTTCCCCAGTAATATAGCACACGCAGCGCTCGAATACCTGGTAGATAATGTAGTACCCAAGAGATCCCGACCCGACGGTGGTCAAAGGAGCTTCCACCGTCCTTTGGGAGAAGCCTGTAGGCTCGGAAAGAAGCCAGTCTAGTCCTCGGTCGAAGTCGCCTCGTACCTACATACACACGTCAGGGGGGAATGAACGTCAGGGGGGGGTGAGGAACACATGGTGAGGTCAGAGTGATGTGGATCCTTGGAGTTATTGCACGCAGTCTCACGGGACAGTTCTGCGACTGAAGGCTCTCCCACGTGGTCTTGGTTGGCCACATGACTCAAGTGCTCAGACCGATTTTATTGTGTTTTTTCCATCAGGTCACGTTATATGCGGGCGGTCCGAAAATAAACCCTCAGTTAGTTGACTCTACGTCAACGACTGATGTTATACCTTTTTCATGGTTATACTTCCCTAACCCGAACCCAAGCCCTACCCCGAAGTAGAACCGACAGATTGCTTGCCTGGTCTATGTGGTCGTTTGATTTGTAGATCGTAGGAACCACTGCCGTCGCGATGAGGAACATCGAAGTCAGAACACCATCCCCGTTGCCGGCGTCCAAGTGTCCTCGGCTGCCGTCGTCGTCATCGCTATTAATAGCAGTATCCTTTGGCGTCAGAGCCTCCAAGGATGCCACGTAGAGCTCTCGCGCCTGACCCGCGCAATCGCACCGCCGGTATTCCATGGGATGAATGCAGGTGTAAGAAATATTAACACATTCTTAATAGACAGATCATGATCTAGATAATATAAATCCTGAGCTTTTTCCTTGTTGAGATGTCGTGCAAGAGCCGTAAGAAATGTCCACGTATCAGACAGATCGAAATCCTGTATTTGTTTCTTCCGTTTTGAGATGTCGTACAAGCCATCGCTACTGTAGTATCCTTAGACGTCAGAACCTCCAAGGGTGCTACGTAGAGCTCTCGCGCCTGACCCACCTCCGGCATTTCATGGCATGAAAGTAGGTGTAAGAAATATTCGCATATCGAACAGATCATGATCTACAATGTCGATACTCCGTATCCTATATATATAATTCCGCTATGCGATGCCATGCAAGCCATCGCTACTGTAGTACCCGTAGACTTCAGAGCCTCCAAGGATGCTACGTAGAGCTCTCGTGCCTGACCCCGCACCCGCACCGCCGATATTCCATGGCATGAATGCAGGTGTAAGAAATATTAACACATTCTTAATAGACAGATCATGATCTAGATGATCTAAATCCCCTATTTTCCGAACGAGATGTTGTGCAAGAGCCGTATCACACAGATCTTACCCGGCGAAATAAATGTCCCACCCGGCAAACATTACGCTATATGGGCCGTGCAGCTCATAGTATAAGGGGTCCATTTCCCCCGAGCGTTCTAGGTTGTGAACCGGGCGATCTGATTGATCTGATCGATCTGACTGATCTGACTGATCTGACTGATCTGATTGATCAGATCGATCTGTTCGGCGTGCGGAAATGCTGTACGACACCCATCGCGTGGTGGAACCAATATGGTCGCCGACTATTAATAAGGGTCATTTGTTGTTAAACGGTACTATATTTCTGCCAAACCCGGCCCCCGATTGACACATTTAGAAACCTACGATACAACGCCTACAATGTAATTAGTTTAAGACCTCCAATAGTATCCACCTTCGAGGGAGACTGTATAGCTTTATATAGCTTCATGTCTTCTGCATGGATTGCTATCCTTGATAATCGCTACAAAAGTAGGATAGGAAGGCAATCGACCGGACGGGGGGGGTACCACTTGAATGGCAGCCATCGCCTAGCTGGAGATTTAGCAAGCACAAACACACCCAAAATTATGCAGCCTCGCAGCAAAACGTTTGTGCGACAGACCCCGGCGCCAGCAACGTTTCAACCTTTTAGTTGCGCCCACGTTTTTGGGTTTTTGGGGACAATTTACTTGGAATTAGTGTAGGAAAGAAATTACAGCGGAAAAAGGGCTACATATTTAACACAATGGACCGATGACGATCTAGATCATCTAGATCATCTAGATCATCTAGATCGTCTGGATCGTCTAGATCCTATGTCTGCCGTTATTGTATGTTGTGCTGCAGGATCTGTGTAGTACAGATCCAACCCCAGAAACAGGTGCCAGCCCATGCAGATCGTACGACGCCCATCCGGCAACATGACCTATTGAATAGACCATGCAGATAGTATTAAAACTACTGTAGGGATCTATCTACACAGATCACCAAACGGGATTCGATCTGTCCAGTGTGTGGAAACGTTAAAGTATTTTTTTCCTTTGGGAGCTTACCCGTCCAATGTTCCCCTGTGCTCCCTCGATGTGTCCCAAGCTAGCGAGGGAAGCTGATAGCCGTGGGTCGAGCGACAGGGCGGAGAGAAAATAACTTCGGGCCTCGGTCAGCAGGCCCGCCTTCTGTACTCGGACGGGTCGTAGGGTGCCAGGCCGAAGGTAAACATGCAGAAATATGTTCAGGCGGCTTGATAAGAAGCAGCGTTCACAGGGTATTGTATTAAGAAACAGGGCATCTGATAAGAGCAGTACATCCAATAAGAAACAGGATATCCACTAAGAAACAGGATATCCAATAAGAAACAGGGTAATAAGAAAGGTAGTCTGATACGAGGTGCCGCGTTACTTGCCAGATAAGGGTCAACGCGGGAGTAGTACGTAATCCTTGGTGATGACAGTCTCTGGCTGGTTGCAGCCGAGAGGCCTCATGGGCCCCGAACTATAGACGAATCAAGTTACGCCGCAATGTTCCAGCATAAACGTAAGAATGCCGGCAGTCGTTATTCTGAAGATTGTGTAGAACGCACTCTCTCACAATAAAAGACACCCATTCCGGGTCAGTGTTTCTGTTTCTGTACAGTAGTATTAACCTAGTATATTAATAGTATAAAGCCCTCTCATAAGCAAGAGCCCCACAAGAAACCTCAGCCTAAAACAATACGGGGAATAAGAAACTCGGAAGCTGCTATACTCAATTTAGTGTAGTGTAGGACACAACCATTCGAAAATAAGAAATCTAGCCTAAAACCAATGTTCCGGTTTCTTATCAGAGGGCTATTACGGGGGGACCGTTGTAAACAGAACCCAAGATGAACCCAAAAACCCTTTGTACATATGATATATACTCCTAGTGATACAAACCATGTTTTGTCCCCCTCAAAACGGGTTATATGGTTTCCGTGCGCAGATTGAATAACGGCTGAACGTCTTTGTATCACCCTGTTTGTTGACCCTGGTACAACTGTAGCTATCATAGCAATACGGGGAGTCGCGGACCTATACGAAGTGTCCTTCATGAGGACATGCACACCCCGTAACACGAGCGATCGGAGTATCACACACAGCTCGCAAATATGAGTTTCGACGAAATCCTCGATCTCACGGCTGTAGTAGTGTACTGTTTTTACTAATATAAACCATGCCATACGGTATACCAGGTATATAATACGAATTTGGTTATTATAACTAAACTCACGTTTTCCCCCAATAGTATCATGTTATTAAATACCAGATAGGTAGTAAACTGTATGTAGTACCTGCAGTATACAGCCCAAGTTGTGGTGAAGAATGGGCTCGTCCTCGGCAAACGTGACCGCCGTTCTTGCTGTAACCCGAAAAACGTGTAACACGGAGAATGGCAACGGGGACAAAGAAAGGTCAACGTCTTGGCTTTGCACATTGCACTCGTATGAGGCTTCGGGGGCCACCCTCTGTCCGCTGGGATTGGAGATGTCCTCGCCGGTTTCCTGCTGATATGTAGGCTGTGGCGTGAGGGAGGCTAGACATATAGGTCTGAAAAATTCGCGCAGTGCTGCGCGCCCACGGGGCATAGTTTTCGTTGGCACTATGAACTATGCTCTCCATAACGTGGGTGCAGTATTTCTATAAGACACATGCTACTGTAATCAGTATTATTATATATAACGCCATTAGTATTTGCCTTCTGAGGGTGGTGATTACTTGAGGAGCTCTATACCTCACCCAAAAGCTGTTTTCAAGTAAACTCAAATGGCAACCCGAAGAAAGAACCCATGGCCTACTATTAATACGTAGGCATACAAAACAATCATTTTTGCAAAACAAGAATGACATCCCTGCAGTTTGGGTTAACGGGCTCGTCATTCAGAAAACAATCCAGCCAAAAAGGACTACGCTAATAGTAACTCTAAAAAGTAGCACGCATCATAGAAGATTGCTATTGCGGGGAACCATTGTAAATAGGACCTAGTATTTATCGTAAAAATAGGTAAATATATAGGTTTTTGTGTGTAGATCCTATTTACTACGGTCTCCCGTAATATTGCAATATCCTCTCCTCAATGTGTTCACCGGTATGCGTACACTTTCTTGTTGACTGGTCTCATCACCATGCTCATCTTCGCTGGTACTATTCATAGCCCAGCTCCTGACGGGGCTCCCGTGCTCACCATCACTGCCTATTAATAACAATTATTAACTATTCAGCACCCATGGTACAGCAGTATGCATAGTCGACATCACTATGTCCTACGAGCGTAACTACTGCAAACAAAACCTCACCCTATTTCCAAGTAGTTTGTCGCAAAAAACGAGAGTGCAGTTCTGAAGGGACTCGTAGTTTATTTAGGCCAGGGTGTGTCCTACACAAACTTCAGTATACGTATAACGGTTTTCTTACGCTTCGCCCAAAAGTCGAGCCAAATTTTCTTAACTCACAATTTCTTAAGTGCTTAATTAAGAATAAGAAAGTCCTGCCGTATACTATGAATATGTGGCGTCTTACCTGCGTCGACCGCGCCGAAAACATCCCCCATGGCATTTTTTGCGCGGCCAAGGCTATCCCACAAACTAGCAGCTTCTCTGCCCCCCCCCCCCTCCGCCGCCACCGCCTCAAAGCCACCTTCGTTTGGAAACCTCTTGCCGCTAATAGCATTCGTCTCCCACGTTTGCGACACCAAAGCTTGTTCTAGCTCCGCAACAGCTTCCGCTGGCCGACCAGCTAGGGATAGGGCAGAGGCTAGATGCCTTGACACTGAAGCTCGATCCACTGGACCACCGATCCCATCGGTCGGTTGGCCAATCTCTTCTCGCGCCTCCGCTTTCAACAGCGAATTCAACGTTGGCGAAGAAGCATTGTCTTGACCGAGTGCTGCCCGGTAGAGCCCAATGGCTTGCTCTAGAGCAGAGCTATCGGGTGGGGATGCATTGTTGGTAGGAGACGTCGGATAATGGAGCAACAGGGCTAGGTTGTACAAAGCGTGCCGGTTGTCTTGCCCGTCTTGTGATAACGCTAGCTCGTAGCTCTCGCGCGCGCCTTCCAAGTCACCAGCCGACTTTAGGTAGATACCACGCAGGTTGAGAACAAACGACCTTGCCTCGGCGGTTAGTTGACCCGTGGCTAGAAGCTGGTCTGCTGCGGTCGTCGCCCGGCGAGGTTCCCCCAGCTCTTGATACACCTCAGCCAAGTGCAGCAGCGCCGCAGGCTCGTTATCGTTCGAACCAAGGACGTCCTCGAGAACAGCAGCGGCTTCGTAGAGGGAGCCCTCATGCTGAAGATGTTGCCCATAGGCTACAGAAGCTGCTATCGTATCCTTGCCGTTTGGTTTTTCTGTGACGGCCTTGGTTGGTTCGCGTGGTACATCTTCTCCCGTTGGATTGGATCCTTCCAATACCGCAGCATTTGCCAGAAAGAGCGTCTTTCTGCTGACGGCTGGTATGTCGTGTATGGAAGCTTTCAGCAAGGGGTTTTGCCACCCACAAGAGGGCAACACCGACAGCAATGCATCGCCAGCAAGAATCCAGGCTACTAAGCAACGAGAGCCCGGCCAGGTCATGGGGCATCAACCTCCCATGTGTCTGTGCGGTGCCGGCAGCCTGCACTGTCGGATCTTAAAAATATGAGCCGTCCCCGCACAAAAACGCCAAAATATTGTGGGGAACTCCCGAGTCAAGGAATGCCGAAAAACTCGAGAGGCACAACTTCTTGGAAGCAGACGACGTTCTAATCCCTGACTTGGAGGGCAGCGGCGACGATGGGCGTTATCTTCGGCAGCAGTTGCAGCCGGCGTCGGGGTAGACAGGTGAGGTACCAGCTCGCGGTCGACACAGCAGACCACGATCAATGTTCCTACCATTTTTTCGGGCTCGTAGTTTTTAAATGTGTTTTTTTTTGTCGTATCATATTTTTCAGTTTTTGGGCGTTCCTGCAGGTCTTCTGTTCTTGTACGTACCACTATAGACATAAATATAAGGAACGTTTTCAAGTTAATATAAATATAAAACGTTCATTATATTTAAGTCCGGAGTAGTGGATAACAGCAGGGTTTGGGCTTGTGGCAGCGGAGAGTTGAGAGTTGTGGTTGTGGTTCGAAGCGTTGACCATTGACCATGCAACCCCTCGGCTTGCAGCGGTAGTCTATGTAGTGGGAGTCCAGTTTTGCCTGTTTCGGGGTCAACCGCCTGGTGTACCAGGTAGGTGGTGGCAAGGAGATGGCTTCAGCACGGCTCTTTCTTGTTGTCCGACGCATTGGTACAACTTCCAATGGAAATAATTACTCCGGATGATATATACGTAGACCTGCGGAGACTCCTCTCCTGTAATCATACTGGTGTGCCGGTATGTGGTCGAGAGTCTTAGACTACAAGACAGGGATACACATTGCAAATACAGCAGGGTGATTTGGCCATGCAATGCCAACCGTAATAATGGATACCAGGGTATATACCGATACATATATACGAGGAGGGCTAGACATATGCAGGCCGGTAAAATCAACCCAATATGCAGGCCAGTAATCAACCCAGCGCACCAGACTACTTGCAAGGAAAAAATAAACGACGGACAAGAAAGAAGAAAAAAGAAAAAGGAAAAAAGAAAAGAAAAGAGGGAAACACGAGGAACAGGAAGAATACAGGCCCGGCAGGGGGGCAGGAAAAAAGAAAATATACCAGGTATATTGAGTGAAACAAGACGGCACCGCAAAAAAGGAAAACAAAGCAAAACAACTCAAACAGACAGCCCGAAACTCATATTAGCAAGACAAAGCAGGTGACACCTCCCAACCAATGTCGGGGGCAGCAACCATACTGAGTTCCGAAATCACCCACTTTACAAAGAGTACCATTACTACACAGCAGTAGCATTAATAGGTGCATTGCCGCATGGTCTTATCACCTGCTGCTGACTGATTCTGACGACACATTAGTGGTACCCACGGCGCCATCATCGCCCCTGTACCCAATAAAAAAAAACGAACGTAAAAAATATAGCAAGCAAAAACCAAACACAGCAACAAAGAAGATGACACCACCCAGATGGCGTCCGGGCAGCACCCAAACTGGGTCACGAATGCAACTACACTATAATACCAGAGGGTTAGGAGTATTGCTGCCTGGTCTGTCCTTTCCTTACTGCTGCATCTACGACGGCGGTGTCCATACTGACATGCTCGTCTCCATAATCCCCCGAGGGTACCCAAAAGCAAAGAAAGGAAATAGAAAGGGAAAAGCAAAAGACAGAAAAAGGGACGAAGACGGGGACACAAGGGGTGAAAGGGAAAACCGGTGCAGTAGAACCAGCATACCGGCGGTGGTACATAGGACCGCAGTATTGGTGGGCACTGCCCCCCCGAGGGGGATGGAGCAGGCAATAAAAAAACAACAAAAATGCCAGGCAGTCGCACTATTAATAGTTTGAAGACTTGTAGACAGGTTCTACCTACTACTGTAGTCGGCCAGGTGCCTTGCTACCCTGCCTGTTGTCTCCTTGTTTTCTTCAACGGCGGTTTCCTTACCCCCCCCCCCCCCCTTCGGCTTTGGGCGCCATACATGCGGGCTGAAAGGCGATCCGATGTAGGCAAGGCGAGGCCGTAAAAGGGATTCGTAGTACTGCTCAAGGGATGTACGCTCGTATTGTTGAGCTCAACACTAAGTAGTACAGCAGCAGTATCAATACAACAGCAGAACAGCAAGACGCAGCAGTACAAAGTTTGTACAGCAGACCCATCAGCACAGCAGACTCAGCAACAGTAGTCCGTACCTGGTATCCTCCAACGCGTCTTAAAATACAGCGTACGCTCGCCCAACCGTCGATCACCAGGGTACAGCAGTACTATTGATAGGGTACTACGACGTGTAAAGTGTGCGTGCAGTAGCAGAACCAGGGGCAGCAAGCAGTATGGCCGAGTCTCATTCTTCGGTACGTATCATACAAAACTCATATTTTACGTATTTCCCCCCTTCGCTGGAGTAGGGGAGTATTTTTTTAGCACCTCAAGAGTGCGCCATAAAATTACCAAAATTACAAAAAGTATGGGTACTGTATGACACCAGTTCCAGCAGTGCCAGCAGCCAGGTAGGTACCCAGTACTCCACAGCGGGTATACCCAGTCTATGATATTCTACGTCACCAGTATATATAATACGTACCAATATCTCAGAGTACACCAGTCCCATAGAGTACGCTACGCCCACTTTGCAATTTACTGGGTACCCCCTACGCCCTACGCCCCATACTTCAGAGTACGCTATGCCCAAATTTCTGGGTACGCCCCAGTAAACTACCTTATACCAGGTAGTTGACAGCCGTATATTACGCCATGCCCAAAAGTACGTCGACGCCATTATGAAGGTCGCCTCCTCCGATGATGTCGGCCTAGTCTTGGTCTTGGACGGGTGTTCCCGAGCGAGACTCACTTGTTCTTTTGTATTATGCACTAGGTATGTGGCAAGGAGGTGCCTTCACGAACCTGTCTCGCGTTAAGCGAGGGGAGATCTTATCGTGAGCGAGAAGAGGGAGCTTGGGTCGTTCTCGTAGAGGACCTTGGACTCCCGGTTGCGTTCAGGGTTGATATTGCCGAACGTCAACCATTATGAAGATATTTTATTTGTGGCAGATCTCATAGACATGGCGTTGGTTAACGCGTCTTCATGGTTGACATGCGTGATCGGAGATTCACGGTCTTTACGTACCCTGTCCTACACAGCGGTATTAGTTCGCACGACGTACTGCTACTGTGCTGATGTACTGCTGCTTCTGGCGACCTTTCCTTATTATTAAGTACACGGTTTCTCTTTGGGATCCCTTTGGGATGTGGTTGACATGAAACCCCGGGGGTGTCAGTACATCTCAAAATATGCCGAGGAGACAAACGCCGTGACTGCTGCGCTCTCCGAGGCCGAGGTGTATCCGAGTTTAAGGGCAACATGCAACGTGTGTCCTGTTCTATCTGTCGCGGTAGTGATCAGACGTGACTGTCAGGATATTTATTCTACTCGGTGGAAGAGAGCACGTCGCGTGCTGCATGGTTCTGGGGACATTCTACATGTGCGGTGTGTCCTGTCTTGCTGTGTCCCCGCCCCTAAGCAAGCCTCGCCGCTTGCTGTCGTTTCTTTTCGCGCAGGGAGGAGACGGCCGTACGAGAGTACGCTCCATTGTGCCACTAGCTTTGCTAGGGACATGCATGGTCGCTGCGCTGTACGTGAATGCGTCGATCTACGCCGACAAATTGTGAGCTAGTTGAGGAGATTCCTCTCTGTTTTCCCGCCCGTCCTGTGGTTTTCCTGTATTTCCGTCGGGTTCCTCTCTAGTTCTCCCGCTCGTCCGGTCGCTTCCCTGTATTTCCGTCGGTATTTCCTGTACGGTAGAGGTCCCTCTATAGAGTCGGCTGAGCAGTGCCGGTTGCCCGCTATAGTGCCTGTGAAATCGCTTGGCGCAGATGGGAACAGCGAGTAGTGTCAGTATGCGGAGTAGTGCCGGTCGCCGCTACTTATAGGGCCAGTGTTTCCGACTGGCACTTACCGGCACTAAAGAGGAACCGCTACAGTAGTGGGGCCTATACAAGGCGGTTCGAATAAGGCGGTCACCCGATATAGGGAGGTTGAGATCGGTTGGCACGACTTTAAGTCTGAGTACAACTGCCTATACAAACAGGGCGGCCTCTCGGTATAAGGCGGCCATAATCCCTTCGCACTATACCGCCTTATATAGGCCCCACTACTGTACTCTATATTTCCTCTTATCTTGTGTATGCAGCGAACGATATTTCACTGGTGTGACTCTCATTGCATCAAATTTTGTTGAAGGGCGTATATCCGGAGCGTAGTTCAACCCCGTTTTTTTGGGGTTTTTGGGGTTATTAACTCCGTTCGGGAAATAGTACCGAAAAATGAATGGCGATTTACGATTTACAAAATCGGCCAGATACAACATTCCAGGCTGCTGGGGTAAGTGGGTGCGTCCGAGTTGCAATACAAGCATAGTCTAGCTGTACAACGCGCGCGCGCCGCATGCTGCTATGCTTTGGTGTGATACCGCCCCACCCTCTTCCTATAGTAGACGCTGGATTACCTCGCACTCGTCACTTGTTTGGTCGGTATGCTGAGGGTATGGTACCTTACTACCTCACCACTTTTTAGAGAAATGATTTACTGGCTGTGTGGCCGACCATCGATTTGTTGCGCTTTGAGACGGGAGATGACGGTTCGCGGTTCGCGCTCTCGGCCTCCGGCGGCTCCCATGGAGGGCTGATTATATTTGTGTACGTGCCAAATGGGATCAGGGTGCCAGTGCAAAATATTGTGCGTGCGTGTGTTCGCCGATGAAACATCCCGAAATACCAGTATGATAGTTGACCAATGAAGGGATTTCTCGAAAATGCGGTAAGCTCTACTGGGTATGCTTTTTGTGGGTCCCAATACACAGTAGGGTTGGTCCTTTCGCCATTAAAAAAATAAGTCCCACACAAATTGCAAGTGGGGTGTCGCAAAAAACGAGGGTACAGTCATTGCCCACTTGCCACATCGATGGAGTCCTTGCGACCCGCACTATATCTTCGGCTGCCAACGATGCGACCTATCGGTACTTTTTTTTTATCCGAACCGGTGAACGCCAGTGTTGTTTTGTTTGAACCGGTGGAGGCCAAACCCGGGGCCGTTTCTGAAGAGTATGGACCGCGCTGGTTACCCTTCTATCGCATCGACCATAACGCATGGACGGTGCTGATTATTGTGCGCTCACATTGACCATAACCGCCTTCCTCGTGTTGTACGTCTTCGCCGCGCGGCCAGCCGGGACGCGCCTGACCGGAATAGACCTGTGGCTGGTCGACCTGTGGCTGATGTACCCGAGGTGAGTGCCGTGAAGCGCCCGGTAGTTCGACGATGACCTCCTCTTCTGGTGCGTTGTGTTGCCGTACATACCATAACTCTGTACTCATATACTAGAAACATGAAATACATACGAAGTATGATATATACCTGGTACGTACATATGTCGTATTCAATTTCCGGTTGAAACTGGTCGATTCATTTATTTCCACATCAGAGGGAGATTATGTCATGGGAAGCCACCAAGATGCGCGTTGGCGTACAGCAGTAGGTTTAGAGGTTCACTCGCAGTATGGGGTTCGATCGTGATAAGGGTAATGGCCTCAACACGATTAGAAACATGAAATAACATACCTGGTATATACGTAAATATGTCGTATTCAATTTCCGGTTGAACCTGGTCGATTAATTTATTTCCACCTCAGAGGGAGATTATGTCATGGGAAGCCACCAAGATGCGCGTTGGCGTACAGCAGTAGGTTTAGAGGTTCAATCGCGGAATGGGGTTCGATCGTGATAAGGGAAATGGCCTAAACACGATTAGAATCATGAAATACATACCTGGTACGTAAATATGTCGTATTCAATTTCCGGTCGAAACTGTTCGATTAATTTATTTCCACACCAGTGGGAGATTATGTCATGGAAAGCCACCAGGATGCGCGTTGGCGTACAGCCGAAGATTTAGAGGTTCAATCGCGGTATGGGGTTCGGTCGTGGTAAGGGTAATGGCCTAAACACGATTGGCGCAAGCACCTAGAGACACCCGCGCACGTGCCCTGGAAAACAGTCAACTCGCTTTTTTGCACAGAATGCAAACCAGTTGTTTGCAGAAGCGCCAAAAACTTGGTGCAGTATGCTCCTATCATCAGAGCATGATGGAATAACAGCCCCTTCATAGTTTCGTGTCCAAACAAACCGCGGATTACGCCGCGTTCGGGTCACGAGGCGGCGGTGTGTCCCGAAAGGCGTTGGTGTAGTCCCCTCCTTGTGCACGATAATTTTCAACTATCATAGCTCACGCCGTAGTTTTTACGTTTCACAAAAAAAAAACGTCCCTGGCTGTTCCCGCCGCTTGCTTTCTCCTTGCACCGTTTTTGTTTTGTTTTTCTTCACGCGTATCTAAGAGAGGGGCCGATGTGGAAAGCGTTGAAGCAGAGATACCACCCGTGGTGGAGGTTGATAATACAGACCCTAAAACTGGTCTTGACGTGGAACTTCCGTCCGGCGGGGCTTTACCAGAGGCACCCGCGGTCGAGGAAAATCTCCAGGAAGAGGGAGTTCAAGCAGAAGGAGGGGATGGCGGGGTGGAGGAGCACTGGGACGACGACTCGGGTAAAAATAAAAACGCGCAAAGTTTTTCTGACTTTGGGGAAGCTAAGACGAACAAAATTTCCGGGAAAGATGATGGCGGTAAGGGTCTTGTGTCTAAGGAGGATGCTGTTGGGCTGGATGGTAACGAAGGGCCTGACGAACTTCCTGTCGTACCTGATTCGGAGCGGGAAGTTGTTGCTGTCTTGGCGGGTGGGGAAGAAGAGGAGGAGACTGGAGATGAGGAACCGGAGGAACAGGCGGGGCAGGAAGAAGAGCAAGAGGAGGAGGAGGAGGTGGCGGGGGAGAAGGAGGAGGAGGAGGAAGAGGGGGGGGGGGAGGGGGGAAAGAAAGGGAAG
>JBBMKB010077510.1:0-26125 GCA_037833945.1 Alaria marginata | reverse complement strand
GGGGCTACTGTAGTTTCTGGTTACTAGTATCGCTCAGACCGCCTTATTGGGGGGGGGGGTTACTGTAGTTAGTATTATTAATAGTATCCTGACGCCTGCTGCTATAGGAGCGGGAGCTTACGTTTTATGAGGCTTCTTTGTCCAGGAGGTCTATGACACACCACCTCACCCCCAAAAAAACGGGTTTTGAGAATGACGGAAACTGCAAAACCCGCTGAACAATCCCATGGCCGACGAAAAAAAAATCGTTAACACACAATGGTTGGTACTCCGACGACACTATTCAGAATAGGTAGAAGAGCTCCGTAGCCGTAGTCAGTAGTAGGAAGAGTTTGGGCCAACAGTGATGCCTCTATCGTAGCATCGCAGCACGTGTCTACTACTGTAGGCGCACTTCTCGTGTGGTTTGGTTCGGAGGCGGTGCGGCGGTAGGCGATGTCCTGTGCTACTATTTTCTGAGGTCCCCGCACGTAAGGAGCTCCCCTCCTCCCCACCCCCCCCCGGAAACCGAACGGGAAACAAAACAACAGCGCGACCGGATGGATAATCCCACGGCCTACTGCAAGGTACACGAGTACACCGTATACTTTTAGTAAAGCCCAAATAGTAGTACAACTAGTTTTTTAGGTGAGGAGCCCTCCGTTAAGTTGAAGTAGTTCAGCCACAAAGTGCTACATACCTCTTTATTGGAGCACGCATCCAAACTCCGCCAGACGCTCAAGACAGTACCAGGACGTTATACGAAGGCTGGCGAGTGCAGCGCTCGTATACATCCGATGAACGAGGCTCTATCTATCGAGAAATATATCCTGCTACACGAGTATCTATCGGCTAACGTTTCCTGCTACACCAGTATCTATCAGCTAACTTGTTCTATGCCGCCAATTCTTGCCTCAAAGTTCCCAAGGTCTCTTCGAAGTTGTAGTCGGCGGGAGAGATGGCCGCCAGCATAAGGGTTTGAGCGTTCCCACCCAGCGATTCCTGTCGAGATCAGATCCGAATCAGACCCAACCGCGAACGAACGTTTCCACGCCGCGACCGTTTCGTTGTGTTTAGCTCACGATACCACGCCGGAAGTATTTCATTGGCTTTAGATAACGTTATCACGCGGTAATCGTTTCATTGGGTTGAGCAAACGTTACCACACCGTAATCATTTTGTTGAGTTGACGAGCCGTCTCCACGCCGTAATCATGTCATTGGGTTTGGGGCAGTCGACGGAAACTGCTTCCGTCTTAACAGGATTTGTTCAAGAAAAGCACTCCAGTTGCTCCGTTTGCACGAGGACGGGGCTTCTCTTTTCTCTCACTACCTATAGTGGGGCCGTTTAGATCGGCCACTCTTCGTTCTTGGAATGCTACATGCCTCTCACATACGATGATTTGGGCAGCGTTCATATGCAGTGCCGATCCTTTGGTAAGAAACTGGGATACTGATTTGTACTGGTTTTAGTATAGATTTCTTATTTGAGAATGGGTGTGTTCGACACTAACATCAGTAGAAGACTCACTTGAGGACCTCTGTACCGCGCCCAAAAAAGCCGATTTTGAGAAAATTAAAAGCGCTCGCTGATGAGCAACCCCATGGCCCATTAACCCTTTTGAGGCCCGTTTATATCGACCAAAAATAAGAGATTTGCGATATTATCAACCGCCCAGGAAAAGCCTGCAGCAATACGAGTATCAGAATGCCGTGCGTGTGTCGTATACCTCCTACCGTTACGCTTTGAACACACATTCTAGCCGGCGGCCCCCCGGCTGCTTCGTGTGACCGATTCTCGAATCGTCAATTTATTTCGTCAATTTTCCCCTCTGAATACAACGAAACATGTTGCAAAATAAAAGTGTGATATTTCCGACGATTTTGGGTTAAGGAGCCCCCATCACTCAGAAAACGTTATGGCCAAAAAGTGCTATACTAATACCTAGTCGAAGGTAGCACGCGTCATAAACGCTGTCCAATTTCTAATTTCCTCGTAATTTTTTGTCTGGGCTATTTCTAACGAGAGCGCTGCTAGTGTAAATACGTGCAGCTATGAATACATAGGCAAACTATGGCGGGGGCTCAACGCGACGAGTGCATGCGGTACAGGTACAAAACCGCAACTTCAGCAGCGAAGGCGCGACGCACACCGACGCACACTTTTGTGGGGATGAGGGAAGCCAGCAAACCAAACGCTGTTTCGGACGGTAAACAAAATATTGGTAGCAACATAAAAGGCTCAGAAAAGAGCAGAACCATGTAAGTGGCACACATGTCACCTGGAGCAGCCTAGTGAGGGTGGAATCTCGGTATGGGATGTGCCCGTTTCGCCCCTCCGAGAGGGCGGTGATCACGTTCCCTAGCGCCAAGAGAGATCTGTGTCGCGCAACACAAGGAGGGGGTCGGAAAAAAAACCAAGACGCGTTTCCGCCGGAGTCGCGTCGTTATCTAAAAGAGGATCGACTAATACCAAGCCGCGTTTCTTGTCGGAGTTGTTTCGGAAAAAAAATGAGGATCTGCCAAACAAGACGCGCTTCCGTTGGGTTGTCGAAAACGAGGATCTGCCAAAAGAAAGTCACGTTTCCACCAGAGTTGTGTCGTCAATAAAAATGTAAAGAGGATCGACGAAAAAGGTCCGTTTTCGCAAGGGTCTTTTCGCCAAAGAAGAGGATGGGTCGAAACCTAGGCGTGTTTCTGTCGGAGGTGCGTCGTAAAAAAAACACCGGATCGGTAAAAAACAAGGTGCTTTTCCGTCGCCGTTGTATCGTAAAAAAAAAAAACAGGATCGGCAAAAGAACGCGCGCGTTTTCCACCGGAGTTGTGTTGTACAAAAAAACGAAGGTCGGTGGCACAAGGTGCGTTTTTGCCGTCGATGTATACTCAAAACAACAGGACCGGCCAAAAGCAAGGCGTGTTTCTGTCGAAATTTGTGTGAAAACAAAAAAGAGGATCGGCGATACAAGGCGCGGTGTTTCCGGAGTTGTTTCATAAAAAAAAAAAGAGGATGCGCCAAACACAACGCGCGTTCCCGCCGGAGTTGTTTCATCAAAATAAACTGATTGGCGATAAACAAGGCGCGTTCCCGCCGGAGTGGTGTGGTCAAAGATAGGCAACGATCGCACCAACAGGCACCCATTGCACTATGCGCGGCAAACGGTACTTCTGACTATATCTACCGCAAAATAACGCAAGCAGAGCTACCATGGCCTAGTAGGATAGTACTACTCTCGACGCGTTACTGATTCGCAAGAGGATTCCCACTGAGTCGTTGTTTCTCAGGTGCTGGAGGGTGGCGTGCATGCGGAAACAAGGATGGCGTACGGTATCGACCATGGTGCGTTTAACCGTTCGTGGATCTGAGCTGTAACAACCCCCATGTCCCCGATAGAAATTCCGATCCAACCTCTTTCAAAATATCTCTACCTCTCGACCGCGGTGAGCAACACTAAAGCTTACGTTGGTACTATTACGGGGGAACGTACTGTAGTTAATAGGGGACCAAATATTGGTAGTAAAAATAGATAAATACATAGGTTTTTGTGCCTACAGTAGGTCCTGTTAACTACGTTCCCCCGTAATAAATACCAACAAAACCGAAGGTTGCATACCTGGTATGAAAGAACAACAATACTGAAGATTCTGAATGAAAAAATAACAAACCTGAAAGCTATGAATGACATAATAACAATACCGAAGATTAACCTAGTAGAGCTATATTATAGCCAACACGTTTAAATGCACGCAAGAATTTTTGCACACCGTGACATTTCACTCACTTGTTGATGCTGGAGCCTTCTTTCAGGGTGGACCCGGTAGCACCCGTTTTTTTCGACCGCTCCGATCCTGCGAGATCCACGAGATTGAGCTTGGAGTTGAGGCTAGTCTCACGGGTCACCCCGTCGCCCAAATCCTCCGTCGTCTTTTTCTCCACCTGCAGTACAGTACAGGACACTTGTGTAAAAAGAAACAACAAAAACTGACCCAGACCTGGTTTCTTATCTGGGAGTTTCTTATTTTTGGAGAGGGTGCGTTCTACACTAAATCCAGTATACCGGCGCCCAGATTCTATACATAAGAAGCAGAAATAGTGATCTCGGCTGGGTTTTTTATTTTGAGAGTGGGTGCGTTCTGCACTACAGTAGCTTCAGTATAACGGCTCCCGGATTTCTTATATAAGAAACAGAAAAATGATCCAGGCCGGGCTTCTTATTTTGAGAGAGGGTGAGTTCTGCACTAACTTCGGTGTAACGGCTCCTGGATTTCTTATGTTCCTGGAAATATCTGCCTGTCTTTCTATTTACCACGTTTCTTATTGGGTATCCTGTACTGCAGTATTTGCAGCGGCGGCGGCAGCAACAAGCAGCAGCAGCACCACCACCACCACCAACAACAACAACAACAACAACGACAACAGCAAGCAGCAACAGCGAAGCAGCAGCAGCAGCAGCAGCGGCAAAAGCAATAGCAGCGGCAGCAGCACGTTGCACACGGCACGAGTGTTGGAACGAACGATCGTACGTACTCGAACGAAAGCAGCTGTGGTGCATGTTGAGGGATGCTGGTACGCCCTACCGCACGGATATAT
This sequence comes from Alaria marginata, assembly GCA_037833945.1. Lineage (NCBI taxonomy): Eukaryota > Phaeophyceae > Laminariales > Alariaceae > Alaria > Alaria marginata. The sequence continues at coordinate 21,559 of JBBMKB010077510.1, read as the reverse complement.
AGGGATAGAAAGTGCCCAAGTGCCCGTCGTCCCGTATAGTGATATTCCGTGCTGAGCCAGTTCAATGGGTTGGACCAGCAGTGATCGTTGACGAATTGCCTTCTGGGCAGTGAACGTTATTCGCCTTTTGAAGCGAGCACCGATCGTTGACGACTTGTCTGCTAGGTAATGAACAAAGTCCGCCGTTTGAGAGTACGATGATACTGCCTTGACAATGCCTTAGTGGTGAAGCAGCTGTGACAATGCTAGAATGGCGAAAACGCCTCGATGGTGACGATATCTTGATGGTGAAGCAGCTGTGACAGTGCCCTTTTAGAACCCCGAACCCCGTCCCTATACTAGTATCAAGTAATTTTGTCCCCACAAAGGGTTTCCAGTTGTAAAGGGGTTAACGGCGAAGCAGCTGTGGCAGTACCTTAATGGTGACAATACCTCAACGGTGACAATGTCTCAATGGTGACAATACCTTAATGGCGAAGCATCTATGACCATACCTTAATGGTGGCAATACCTTACCGGTGACAATGCGCCAATAGTGAAGCGGTCGTGACAATGCCGCAATGGCGACAGTACCTGAATGGTAAAGTAGCTGTGACGATCCCCTAACGGTGCCAATACCTTAACGGCGACCATACCTTAATGGTGAAGCAGCTGTGGCTTCTGCTACTCCTCTCGTTCATGTTAGTGCTCGCCACCTTTCTCACGGCCCCGCCCTGTTCTATCAGCGTCAGCACATCTGTGTCGCTCTTCACCACCAATTCGCACAACCTAAGAATGGTCGAGAGACAAATAAAATCGAGCGCGGGACGTGAACATTCTACACCTCCGATAGATCACGATCTAGATCATGATCTAGATCATGTAGATCATGTAGATCATGTAGATCATCTATGGATATGATCTATATCATCTAGATCATCTATGGACATTATCTAGATCATCTATTGATATATCATCTAGATCATCTGTGGATATGATCTAGATGATCTGCAATAGATCCTGTATCTGCCGTTATGATATTTTGTGGAGGATCTGAATACAGAGAGTACAGATCCAACCCTAGGGAACCGTTTACTACTGTAGATCATGCAGTTCGTACGGCTGCCACCCGGTAACGTGAGCTACACCATACAGATCTTCCCTGACAGATCTAGATCATCAGGCGGGGACAGATGATCTATGGATGATCTGTCCGACGTGCGGAACATTCGCTCGGAAACCGCTCGGTGGGCGTAAGAGTACGAGTATTTCGAACCTCAAAATTCTCTTCCTGGGTCGCCAGGAGTTGGAACCGACGGATGTCGCGTGCTATATACGATATCGTTGTTAATGCTTCTATTAGTATAGCACTTTTTGGCTGAAATATTTTCTTAAAGAAGGGGTTCCTTAAACCAAAGTCGTCGCATTGTCAATATTGTTTTGCAATATTATTCATGCTTTACCTACTTTTGGTATGTAGGCCACACGTCAGTGTTCATCGGGCTGCGCTTTGATTTTTTTCAAATCTCAGAATCGTGTTTTTGGGTGAGGTATGCAGTAGTACTCCTCAAGTGGGGGGTCTCAGAAAAAAAAAACGGGAGCCTCCGAAACTATTGTTTTACGGGGGACCATAGTAAATTGGACCTACGGTATACACAAAAACCTATACATTTACCTAGGTTTACAAGCAATATTTGGTCCTGTTTAAAATAGTACAGTAAACCCCTACCGTAGGAAGGTCCACAACTGGAACGTTGGCCCGTGCATCCGGCCGGCCTGCTACCCCACCGTTCCACGTCGGGAGAGTATTCCAAGGCTTAGACCGGGCAGGTAATAGGTTAATCTAACGTCTTTATTCATACCAGTATTAATAGTAAAACGAACTACTCTTGTGAAATCACTTACTACGGGGGAACATAGTAATCAGGACCAGTTTTGGCTAGTAAAAAATGGGGAATATATATGTTTTTGTGTGAACAGTAAGTCCTAATTACTATGGTCCCCCGTAATAGCACAGATGGGAAGAACGAGTAGAGGTATAATAGAGTATGCGGAGTAGTGCCGGCTTCCCGCTACAGTGCCGGTATTTCCGGCTGGCACGTACCAGCACTGTACAGGTACCGCCACTGTTGAACTGCAAAACCGACGTAATAGCGTCGGCTGGCGGTGGGTAAAGTACAGACTGGGCGTCGACATAAACAGAAAATTCGGTCGCCACCAGTCGTAAACATCCCACCGCGATTACTTCAGAGGAAGTACAGGTTTTCAAATGTCAAATACGGAGCTAGGAAAAATAAAGTTAGGCTTCGTAAGCGCCTGGGATACAAAAATAATCAGCCCTAAAATTACTCTTGGCACTCAAGATAAGCCCCATGAAAAGGATCATGAGATGAACTCTACGAACACAAGATAATCACCAGGAACACAAGATAAACACTATTCATACGAACACAATGTAAACACTATTTTTACAGGGGACCATAGTAAATACCTGGTAGGACCTACGGTAAACACAAAAACCGATATATTCCCCTGTTTTTGTTAACAATATTTGGTCCTATTTACTATGGTCTCCCGTAATAGGAGCACAATATAAACAACAGGAACACAACATAAACACTAGGAACACAAGATAAACACTTGGAACACAAAAAAAACACTTGTAGCACAAAATAAACGCTCGGAACAGAAAAGTTCGTCGTTTCTCTTACCCGTCGACATAGATCCCCAGCTCGGGGTGCTCCCTGATCTTCAAGCTGACGTCCTTCTTCGGGTTGAGAAGGTCATGCACCACCTCGTTGTAAATCTCGAGATAGCTAACGGTTACCATGCACTTCGTCGTGTCCGTGGTCAATTCCTGTAAACGTTAACGTTCACGAACCACGGATACAAGGAAGTGTTAGAGACGCGCCCGAACCACTGGGCCAGCAATCAGCGGGGTTCAGAAGACCGTACACCACACCTCGTTGTGAAATATCTCGACAGCTTACGGTTACCACGCAATTTGTGGTGTCCGTCGTTAACTCTTATTAGCGCGTTTACACCGGCAAGCCCGGATAGATACGATATAAACTAGCCACTACGAAAAACCACTGAATCAACAACCGTTAGGGGGTTAAGAGTATCGTGCACCTCCTCGCGTTGTAAATTTCGATTTTTTTCACGGTTACCATGCACTTCGTAGTTTCTGTCGTCAGCTCCTGTTATTACGGGGGAACGTAGTTAATAGGACCAAATGTTGGTAGTAAAAATAGAGAAATATATAGGTTTTTGTGTCTACGGTAGGTCCTATTAACTACTGTACGTTCCCCCGTAATAGCTAACGCGTCAACGTCGGCAAGCCCAAAGAGCGGATACAATTAAAGAGTTAGAGGTGCACCGTAATCACCGAGCTATTAATAGCAAGCTAGCAAACAGCGCCGACTGTGACAATAAATAGCTCAGTGGTCGTGGTGCACTTCGAAGTATGACAACGCCTCAAAGCTTACTAATCCATACAAATTCAAGACATTCATTATTTTCCTCCGTCGAAGCAGCCGACAATCAAAGCCGCAAAACTTTTTTTGGAATCGAAATCGAAACCGGCTTTTCCCGGTCATCATGCAGTAACATCTCTAGATGGCCACAATGTTCAGCTTGAGCTTCAACGCCGACCATTAATTCAACATTTCCCTCACGTACAAGTTCCGTTAGTGTTCGTCGCGAAAGTTGGGCTCGAAATCATTTAACGTGTTCTCTGCAATACGTCTATTTCGGAGGACCATATTAGTCAGAGTCCACGATGCAGACAAAAAACTATGTGTTGATATTTGTTTCCTACCCATTTTTGGTCCTGATTACTATGTTCCCCGGCAATATTTACAATAATAACTGCCGCCAACGCCAGGCTTAAGCTTGTCCGACGTGCCCCCTGTAAAACGTAAAACATTAATAAAACGACCTACGAGTATATCCTTCATGGATGCACATCATTAGGACATTAGGACATACTCACCCCGCAGCACGCGTGATCGAAGTACACAATGTGTCAATGTGTATCACACGCAGCTTGCAAAAACACGTTTCGACGAAATCCTCGATCTCACAGCTGAGATCACTTTTGATTTTTGGTTTTGTAATAAAAACGTCCAACTACGAAGAAACTGCTGTCGCTGAAGTCAGGCTCGAACGTGTCCCACGTACGTGTCTTATGTAAAACGTCCAACTATAGTATAATAGTGTACTACTGTACTGCTGTCTGACCAAGGCTACTGTGGGGGGGGGTACCCCCCTCTGTGGGGGGCGGGGTACCCCCCTCTGTGGGGGGGGGGTACCCCCCTTTCGATTCCGCGTAGAACAACAAACACCTCGATGGCGGCGTACTTCGCGAAAAAATACCGGTAGGGTGTTTGCGATTTATTTCCAACCATTGGGTGTTAGGTTGGAAAAAAAATGCAAAAATAGTACTGACACAGACGAATGTCGTAAGATGTTTATAGTTATAATAATGAGGCCAACCAATCCACGAACAAATTAGGTTAGAAAAACAAAAAAAATGGTACTGCTGTACTTCGAAGTATAGGAAAACGTATCATATTTCTTCACCCAATTGTTTTCGATGAATTTTCGTGGGTTGGGTTTGTCTTGGGATTGTGGCGTTCGAAAAACGGTTTCAATACTATTTCAATATATGTTCCTACCCAACTCCTACCCAACCAAAATTGATACATCTCAAACACCCTAATACACCACGAACGCTTAGGGTAGCCGGTCGCGCAAGGGGCCTTGGGTCGCTGAACTAAAAATCCTTAAGTGTGGGCTTGGTCGCACCTTTACTTGGGAGAAAAGTTGCGAGTTGAGCCTGGGGATGATCCCGTCGGGCGTGTCTCCCCCCATCATGGTGTGTGTCTTCCCGCTTCCCGTCTGTCCGTACGCAAATATGGTAGCTGCATTCCAGATACCGAGGAGGGAGGCACGGCATTCGTATCGTAGCATTTCATGGGCATGGTTGCGTAAGATCATTGCTATACACGAGGACGCGGAGTTGTCGTTGTGCTCACATGAACTCATCGTCGTAGTCTATTTTGTAGACACGGGACAGGGTCTAATCATTCTGGAGCAGAACAGTAATTCAATATCTCCTGCCAGGTTTGCTCTATTGAGTAAATCCTCGTCGGTTGCGTCGAGGGTCAGCGAAGCGACATTGGGAATAACGAAGAAGAACTTGGATCGGAATGGTGTGCGCAGAAGCTTTATCACGGCCATAGTTGTGCACGATGATTGCTACGGCCATACTGGGTATCATCCCCTGCCAGGTTTTCCTATCGAGCAGGTCCTCGTTCGTTGCCGTTGGACAAGATGAGCGACATTGGGGATACAATAGTACAAGAAATTTCGGAGGAACCTCGATTGGCATGGTGTGTCGAAGCTTTTATCTCTGTGGTGAAAGCAGATGCAAAGGTGGTGGTGGTGGTGGTGGTGGCGGTAGTGGTTTCGGCGGTGTGTGGTGGAAGGACCTAAAGAAGAGTGACCAAGGTAGGCGTAGCCACTCCTTGTTCATCTCGGCAAAAGTGCACACGCTATCACGCGGGTAGATTCCAACACACCGCTTGCTCACGGTCTGGATAAGGGCATGCCACTTGATACGTTGATCGTGCCCGTGAATCCATCGGACTTAAAAAAAATCGCTTCGTCTTATCTGGCCGTACCGCGAACGGATCGTCGGACACAGAAAAAACGGCAATAATTATTGCAATGCTGACGCATGCTATGATATCATATCATATCATACGATCGGCAGGGGTGAACTTACGTTTCTTTCAAGTAACCCACTTGACGAGCTCTAAAAAAAACTCACCCGGCAACCGAGTTTGGGATCAAAGAAAAGAGCAGCCTAATGGACGACCTCACGGCCTAATAATAGATGTCTATCGAATGATAGTGTGAAGCTTAAATAGCGTTCCAATCCTATTGGGCAGTTTGGTAGTCTAATTAATCTATTACGGGGGACCATAGTAAATAGAACCAAATATTGTTATCAAAAATAGGGTAATACATAGGTGTTTTTCTGTACCGTAGGTCCTGTTTACTATCGTCCCCCGTAATAATTGAGAAGCCCTGTTGCCCTTAAACATTTCGCCCCCAAAAGCGCTACTTGTACCCCGACCGCCGCACGCTTGTCTACTGTAAGATAAGAGTACTCGTGTCGTAGTGCTGTAGGTACCGTATTACGAGAGCACACGACAATACATATCTTCCCATCATATCGTAACTTAGGGACTCCTCATTGTAGCCCTGCAGGGCCTTCTCAACGATCGGCGCACCTAAAGTGTACCACAATGCAACACCACAAACCTTGTACTGTACCGCACCAGTAACACTTATTATTCGAACTACGAGAGCTCACGACAGCAGGAAGTCTGCTCCAATCAGACCTTTACCGCAGGCCCGCCATTTACAGTAGGCACGCCATTAGACAGTAGGTCAACGATTCACTGCAGGCAATCACCATTGTAACCCTGCAGTGCCTTCTCAACAATCGGCGCGCCAAGGTCGAGATGAACCCCCTCTTGGTTCGAAGTCCAGTCATACGCGAAGTCGTAGCTGAACGCCTTTGGGTCCCGCTTGGCCCCGCCAGACTCCGCGGACGGGTCGGTGATGCTTATTTGGTTGCCTTCCACCTGCGATATCACGATCACGAGCCACGACAGAAGCCCTCAATATTTCGTAGAAGCTGTTGGTTATATTTGTACTACAAGAGCAGTACCCGCATGCTAAAGTCACGTAATAACGAAAGCAGCTAATTGTTTGTATCCTGACAATAGCACTGCCGTTCAGAGAGGTTGCCGTTAAGTAGAAGCAACTATCAATACGTGTTTGCGTCATGACAAAAAACAGTCAACACTGTCCCTTCCAAGCAAGAAGCGCTCTGTTCGTGCTCGTGCATGACTCGTGATATATGCTCGACGGAAGTAACTACTTCTGCTGATCGTTCGTCCATGACACCAGGTACAACTAAGTCGGGGTGTTCTCGACGAGTTCGTCCGCGCTCAATGGAGTCAAGAGTGGCTCCTTTTGCTCTGTTTGTGGTATCCGGTGGCGTGATTCTGCATTTTTGTGGCACGCATACAAGTAGTACAGGAAACGTAATAAGAAACAGAGGTACCGACCCAGGCTGGGTTTCTTGTTTATAAGGGGGGGTGTTCTACACTAAATTCAGCATAAATGCTCCCGAATTTATTATTTTCCTGTAAATCTCAGCCTGCGTTTCCTATTAACCTGTTTCTTATTAGGTGTCCTGTACTGTACCACGTGTTCTCTACATTGGCCCGTTCTTCCTACCCATCGGCATGCAGCACATATGATACCACACATCCAGTGTCCGTGCCGATTCTTCATGGTAGAGATATGCACTGATCGCCCCTTAAACAGTATGAGTACAGTAGCATGTGAAGGCATGGCTCCACCTGGTAGGGGAACACGACCCTGCCGAGAAACGTTTGTCCTTCTAGCTTCTCCGTACCGCGGCCGACATGGCTGAATTTTCGATGTTATATTGCGGAGGCCTACTCAGATGGCGTAGTCGTGCATACCAACTTTGGACGGAAATATATGCAATCAGAATGGTCGGTGGTGTATTCGTACCAATGGGCTGTGGGCGTCAACCCAGCGCGTCATAATTGAATTTTCGGCGGGCTTGAGCTCACGCGGACACCTCCCGTAGGCCCATTTCCCCTACCTCTCCGTTAGGCTGAAAAAGGAGGGTGGTATACTCCAATTTGACCATTTCCTCTACTAGATACCATACGCACAGTAAGTTTTTGGTTGCGATACACATGAACTCACCGAAATATTGCGTAGATTCTAACGATCCTTTCCTTTCTGTCCAGAATAGTACGGTATATCACACACCCTGCTGTTGTGTTTTGACACACTATGAATACGTGCAAAACGACTCACCGTAGTATTGGCCTGACATCCCAACGCCTTTTGTTTGGAGCTTGTGGGGCGATATCGAACGGCCGGCCGAACGTTAGATGACCCGCCGTCCGCCATATTTACAGCTCAAGAAAACCATCTACTGATTATACCAACGATCCATACATTCCCGGTCAGAGTGGTACGACTCGTACGTGCGAGATTTTACGTGCGCCGCTGTTTTCGTGCGATACATACGATATCAACGCACGCCATGTACCAGGTATACCATGTGCAACGATCCTTACACTCCTGTCCAGAGTGGTTAAATACGAGGTACCATATGATACACCCTGCTGTTTTGTTGCTATAGACTAACGCACACATTGACTCACAGAAATAATGGCTTGGCATCCCAGCGCCTTCTCTTTGGAGCTCATCGGGCGACATCGAACAGCCACCCGAACGTTAGATGACTCGCCGTCCGCCATCGTGGTTATACCCTCGAGAAAACCGGCTGCAGGACACGCGGTGTTCCTGCGGGTGTGCCCTCCCTCCCTCCCGTTTGCTCACGCTTGGCAGCGCTCCTGTTTGACGACGCTGTTGTGGTCGGTGTAAGCCTATGCTCTGCAGTCTACGGTAGGTCCGTTTGAGTGACGCTCGAAATGTCGATGTAGTGTCGCTGTATGTCGTGTATGTGTCGGTGTATGCGTACAAGTCGTCGCAAAAAAACAGAAAGAAAAAATGAGGCCCAGAAAGGAATGCGGTCAGCTCTCTCTCTCTCTCGGCAGTCCTCCGGTACCCGGGGGGTTCATACGCGATGGTGGTAGCATGGTCTCATGCTGTGCTGAGTTCGAGTGAGGAATGTCGAGGCATCGACATGTTTTGTCGTGCATGTCACTCCTGTCATGTCATGTTCATGCGTCAAAAAAAAGTAACGGTATTTTCTGTTAATTCCACCGACCTGCAAAAGCCTTCACGGTCTACGATGGAACTCCCTACATACCAATATGTCCGTAAATATAAGGACTGTTTTATTTCCATAGTATTACAAACACAGGTCTTAAATTTCCGACCATAATGGCACGAACTCATGGGACTAGACGGGATGTACACCAGCAAGGCAGCATATATAGAGTGGTGGTTGTCGAGACACACGGGGAGCTCGACAACGTGCTTTGTATTGCTGAGCTATGTCAAAGGGTGACACGTTCGAGACGTACTACAGCATTCTGGGAGTCAGATGCACCGCTAGCACGGACGAGATTTCCAAGTGAGCAAACAACTGCTTATCATACTGCTGTACCCATCGTACTGCTGCACACAACAAGGAGAGGAGCAACAAGCCGCTCTTTGTTCTGCCTTCTGTCGCAGGCTTCACCTGGTGGGGCTGGCGTCTTGGGCGAGCAGTGAGCAGTGGCCAGTGACCAGCCTTGCTGGGTCCGCTCCTGTGCCCTTGTCTCTACATTTCCGTATCATGCTGCCTCTTCATGCGCGACGGCACTACTACCGCCTTTATACAAGCAGTGTGTGTGCCGTGTGCCAGCACAACCAGTGTCCGTGCCGATGCCTCCTCCTTGGGAGATGAGCTCTAACTGGGCAAACTATACAAAACAAAGATACCATGGTAGATGCACATTGCAAACACTAGCTAATACGGAGGACCTGAGTAAACAGGACCTACGGTAAACACAAAAACTCATATATTTACCTATTTTTACTAACACTATTTGGTCCTGTTTACTCAGGTCCCCCGTAATAGCAAATAGAGGTGATTTGGCCATGCAATGCCGAACGCAATGCATGCCGGGACGGAACGTATCCAAGCCAACAAACCAGACTACGCGCAAGGAAGAACTACAAGGGGAATGAGAGAAACAATAATAAAAACAAACAAGGAAGGACATAAATTGACAGAAAATAAAAAGGAACGCAGGGGGGGGGGGGGGGAAGAGGTACCCACAGGGAGACCAAAAAACATTGAGTAAAACACACTCGACGGCAAGAAACAAACGGAAACGACGCCAAACAGACAGCCAGCAGCAGCCAACAACAAAGCAGATGACAACTGACAACACCCAACCTGCCTCGGGGGTAGAAACTATGCAGGATTCCGAATGCACCTATTGTAGGAGCGTTGCCGCACGGTCCATCACTTGTTTACTGTTTCTGACGACCGTGGTGTCCATACCGCCAACATCGCCCCCGTACCCAACATGAAAAAAAACGAACCTAAAAAATAAAGCAAGCAAAAACACAGCAACATATTCTGACATATTACAAAAAAAAAAAAATACACTGCAGCTGTGAGATCGAAAATTTGGGTCGAAACTCATCGTTGCAAGCTGTGTGTGATACTCCGATCGCGCGTATTACAGGGTGTGTATGTCCTCATGAAATATATAGGTCGGCGGCTCTCCTTAGTGCTAGCTAGTACCGGGGTCAGCAGGGTGATGCTAGTCAATCTGTGCGCGGAAACTATAAAACCCTTTTTGTTAGCTAGTACCAGGGTCAACAGGGTGATGCTAATCATATAGCAGATGACGCCACCCAGTCGGCGTCGGGGCAGCACCCACCTGGGTTCCGAAGGCAGCGGCTTGAGGGTAGGAACATTGCTGCCTGGTCTGTCCTCTACGTATTGTGTCTAACGACGGTGGTGTCCATAGCGACCTCATCGCCTCCATACCCCCCAAGCTACTGTAATACCTAAAAGGAAACAAAAAGGGCAAAGCAAAAGGAAAAAAAAGGGACAAACAAGGGACAAAACAGAAGTAAAGGGATAACGGGTTCAGCAAGAACCAACATACCGGGGGTGGTAACAACGTAAAACCGCAGCATCGGCCGGCACTGCCCCATCGAGGGGGAAAGAGCAGGCAATCCAAAAACTAAACAATAACAATAACAATAATACAGGCGACAGGCGACATGCTATCAGCCAAGGCCAAAACGAATCAGATTCGAGGTAGGTGGTCGCAGCAGTTTGGAGTAGACAGGTTCTATTAATACATACCAGGTACTACCTTACTGCCCTGTCTGCCTTCTCCTTCTTGCTTTCTTCAACAGCGGTGCAAAGTACGTAGGCAACAACTACTCGCACTGGTGCTGTGTTCGTCTAACACGATTCATATTATTTTATGAATAGCAGTTTTTGTCTAGTACAGCAGTACTGCTATTAATAGAGAGCAACAAGGAGGTGCTATAATACGATACGTGTTGAATCAAGTCTCACGCGTGCTACAATACTATTAACTGATAGTATTAACACTATTAACACTATTAATAGTATTAATACTATTATTATTACTATTATTATACGAAGTAATACTATTAACACTATTAGCAGTATTAATCACTTTTTGGGCCAATATATTTTCTGAATTTGACGGGACTCCTTATCCCAAAATCGTGGATTGTTCTGTACACCTCGGACACGGCCTTGTTCATGGGGTTGCACTTTTCAGTTTTCTCAAAATTTCGTTTTTGAGGGAGGTATAGAGCCCCTCAAGTGAGATAACATACCTCAGAAACGAGTTGGTGTTAGCATTATTATACTGATTACAGTAGCATGTGTAGTCTATCTTCTTCTGGCTGCTGAGGTTTGCTAGAGAGGAGAGCCAACCCTCATTACGAGTCCGCGGGTGAACTCTCAGTTGCGATACCCCCGAAGGGTTGGCAAAAAGACCAACGACAAGGGGACCACTTGTGACCCGAGGTCTAGAACTGGCCGTTTTTTTTCATGCCTGGCTTGTCACGTATTCATCCTCCATCCGTACATGGGGTGTTCCGAGATCTACGATACAACTGGTGCAGATCGTATAATATGATATCTACAGGACGTATGGACCTGTCCTTCACATTGCCCCCCTTTTTGTCGCCTCAGGTCCATGTTAGCTAGGGATAGCCTTGTGGTGATCATATGGAGGATGCTTGACTATGAAGACAAGGTGTCGAGGTTTATTGGACCTATTAGTAGACACAGCAACTACAGTGGTTATCATGCTTACATCCACTCTTTATAACTGTCGTCGTGCTTGTATACTACGTGCTGCTTTTACGGCCCCGCTATGACACATGAAGCGACCGCATTCGAGGGAGCAATTACACCCAACATGTATTCCTTATGTCGTGTCTACCAGTACATAATGCTCTGTGATTGAACTACTCTCAGGTTCCGAGCCTGAGCTCTAGGACCCACGCATGTATTACAACTCTAGGTAGTAGGCGTAGATGTTAAATAACTTAGGAGGCTGGAGCCTCGGCTTGCTTGTTCGTTCAGAGTGAAGAACAAACACACGCTGCTGCTCTTTGGGCTTGCGAGGAACGGACCCGCGTACACCTTATCTTTCGAACGATGCACCACACAGGCGCCTTTTTGACGCTGCACCTGGTGCTATCTTCTGCTGGTGCTGTTATGTATGATAGGGCGTACCGCAGGGTGTCTCTAACGGTCCACCCGGACAAGGGGGGCGATCCAGCGGCGTTCCGAAGACTGACCAAGGCACATGACGTATTGAGCGACCCTCTTCTCAGGGATCGGTAAGTTCAGCTGTCGCGTACCAAGGTATAGACTAAGCTATAAACTCGTCTGGGCTGGTCGGTGTTATAATGTTATAATGTTATGATACTTGCGCGGTGGCTAATTTGTTTCCTTTAGTTTTCAAGAGTTTTCTTTTCTTTTTTTCCCCCTTTTCAGCTTGCGACGCGTATAATAAGTAATAAGGGACTTAAAGCGAACCACATTCCGAAGGGGAAACTTGTGTATATAAATAGGTGTGTGGTACATTGCCCTGGACTTTCGTTTCTGCTGCATTCATTGGGCCTTCAACATGGAGCTATCGGCGGGAGTGTAACCCCTGTGGAACTGCACGCACCCGCGTCTTTGGGGACAATATCTTCGGAAATATTGTTTTTTTGCAGCAGAAACGTGTTAAGCTTTTGAATCGTGAATGCCGTATAAAAGCGAGCAACGGCACACACGCGCGAAGTGAAAGAACAAGTCCAACGGCAGTAGCAATGGACACCACAGCAGCAAGTACCGTGCTTGAGCAAACATTCAATTAAAATGTCACCCGAAAAGCCTCTCGCAAACACCATTTGATGGTGCCGGTAGTTCCAATGTGGACAGCAATCACCTTCCAACCGCCGCCGCGACCGTTGCGGCTTCGCTTGAACATTCTCGTGCGCCAATCGTGTTACGCGTTGCTCGACTTTTCAAGGTACGACAGGTACGGCGCTGCTCTCGAACCATCTCCAGGCGACCTCATCGGCTCCGGTACCGTGGGACGGCTGGTGCCATTATCGATGGCGGCCACCGGTGGCGCAATCTCCCAGTTTTTCTTGGTCGTGGGGGCCTACAGCGCCCCCTTCTGGGGATTGGGGTGTGCTGTTTCGGCCGGGGGTACCTGGCTTAAAGCAAGAAGTTCGGGAGGTCGGGGCGACAGCGCGCTGCCCGCGATACTGGGCGGGTTGTTTTTGGGAAATGCGGCGGGATTTTTGGTTGGGTTTGGGGCCCGCGGGACTGTCCGGTTATTGGCCAGACGACGACCTTGACTTTTTTTTTTCCAGTTGAAGCCACGTTTTGGAGGGCAGCCTCTTTGAATTTGAGTTGGAATAGTTGGGGGACAGACTCTTGGAAGTGAGTTGAATCATTTTTTAATAGTGTTAGGGTAGGGTTAGATCGGTCGCTTTTTTATCAAAGGTAAAGCCAACTATTTGTTAATAATATTTTTTTAATTTCGCTGCAGGTGCGTGTTACATTCCTTGACGCTGGTCAGAGTCGTAACCGTCGAAGGGCCGTGTTGTACGAGTGCTGGAAGCTTGTTGCTCGCAATCAGTATTCTGGTTACCCCTAGTATGATATGTATGTGCTCGGCACGCTGGAGTAACAGTAGTGAGAGGGAATACGCGCCCGCTGTGTTTTTTTCTATCAGCATTTCCCCTCTCACTAGGGTCGTGCTATTCTCTGCATGCTGGGGCATCCTGGTGGGTATTCTTCGACCCCCAGAGTTATTGGAGCCCTATGGACTAGATTGCGGCGATGAGTGGAGTGAACCCCTTTGGGACTTTATTAAAAGTGTAGGGATTGCATGTCGGAAAAAACTGACGATTACAGCATCGACCACACGAAGCAGCCAGGGCCGCTGGGATCGGGGGTTTGTCCGAACTGCAATATAATAAGCCGTGCGGCATGCTTGCCGCATGGGGATTCCTTGAGAAGCTCTAGCCTCTCAAGGTTCTCCACGCCAATATTCGAAAAGTGGGTGTTTGTACGGGCCCGCCAGAACGTTGGTACCAGCCATGACTAGCCATTTTTTTTTCCGATTTTGATGCAATTTGCGAACCAAGACGAATGCCCCCCGTACGACCACGAATTAATACCTGTACCAATAACCAGCGCCAACAGCCTCGGCCTGAGGGCCTGGACCAACCCTCACATTTTGGAGTGCATTGTGTGTTGAACAACCGGATTACACCGAATACCCCTTCTTCGAAGCATTTACTTGTTGTTTAGCCGCGCGGCACGCGTGCCGCATGGTGATACGTGATACTCGTATTGCCGCACGCTCTTCATACTCTCGACGATTGATAAGATCGCACTCTGTCGCAGTTTTTCTGGTCGCTTTGCATGGGTTAATACCCTTTTTATCCTTCAGCCCTCATACAAATGCTACTGCGGTATGTAGAGGTGCACCCACCAGCCTTTCCTATCCTACATGAAGAGCTCCATACCTCACCCAAAACAAGTTTTTGGGTGAAGTAAAAATAAATGCAAACCGCTTACCAAACCCATGGCCTAGGTATACGAACAAATACTATTCCAATATAAGAATAATATTCCGTTAAAGAGCCCCACCTTTCATAAAACGTTTTAGCCATAAAGGTGCTGCGACGTATATATGATATCATATACATACCTCTTCTATCGTAGCACGCGTAGGCACCCCTCTCGCCATGACGGAAGGCGAAGGTATTTCGAGTGAGATGGCTAACCGGGTGTTTACCAGTTCGGGGCTAACGGGAGACCCCGCCCCCTTCCGTCCCTATATAAAAAACTGCAATGCAGCGCCAATGATATGTGTTGCCGTGCTGTGCCCCAGTGTATTGCTGAAGTACTTAATTTTTGGTTGGATGGTTGTACGAGGGTTACCAATTTCAGCAACAATACTTTCGCGCAGTTTCCTGGAGTTTGCTGCAATTGGTTATTTGGTTGTATACAATATTATTCTTGTGAACTGGATCAGACAGCTTTGAGGTTTAGCTCATAGACTATCCCTGTAAACTCGGGAACAGACAACTATACAACTCAAAGATGTCAGGAGACGGTACCTTCACCTACAGACAGACGCTATCAAGGTAAACGCCTTGACAGACACCTTGACGGCTTAAACCACAACAACAAATCACGCCTGTTGTTGAAAACGCATGAAACACAATACCAGGGTACTGTGTTTTCAGGGGTTTCCACGCATCAAATAGGCGGCTTTCTTTACCAGGGGGATAGGAGGCAATCCGTATAACAATTGCCTTGACAGACTACCGACTTTTATGCTTGCGCGCCTCCAGACATCGATGATAAAACTGGGGATTCAAAAATATAACGCAGTGATGCCCCTGCTTACTGCTTAATTTCTTAGTTTAAGGTTAAAGGTCGTGCGAGGTGACCAATTTCAGCAAGATTTGTGAACGACCATTTAAATGAGAGAAAACATTGGACGGTTGAGAGTCCGGCCAACCTGGTTCAAACTCAGCAGTACAGCTGCGTGATATCGTACGTCGATAGCGTTTTATTTATATTTTTCAAGTTCTTGTTTGCGTTGGGTGGAGAGGAACGAGTTGTTAGACTTTCATGTATGCTGTGCGCACCGGCAGTGTGGTGAACTAGTGGGGACAATGGGCCCACGCCGAGTTTGTAGTGTACCAGTAGGGAGAGTGGGACTCTCGCTGTGTTTTTACAGGGAGTCATGTTTTTGCCGCGTCTTTTCATGACCTCTCATTTACCCGACAAGCCAGCGTTCGCTGTGACGGGAGTTCCATGCTTTCTGTGCACGTACCCGGTGGCTGCCCATGCATGCAACGCGCAGGGCTGTACACGAAAAGCGCCGTAACGGAGCTCCATGCTGCTTGTGGAAGGATATGTTGGCTGCCTGAGTAGTATGTAATGCACAGGCCTGAATGTAGACAAAGGAATGATTGAGGCTACCTCCATAAAGCACCGCCTCGCCATATAGTGGCACCATACAAATGACAGCGAAGAAAAAAAAACTGACAGCAAAGGTGATCGACCTTCAACGTACACAAGCAGTAAAAAACGTGACTGCGCAGGCATCGACCATCGACGCACAAGCCTTATCCATTCCAAATATCTGCGGATAATATTGTACTCCCTCATCCGGGAGAAATTATCAAATTCCTTCGCTTTGGCTTTCCCTCAAGCACAAAGCCACCGCACCGTTGACAAGCAAACCTACCGCCAACCCTCATCGAATGGTGACCCACCACGCGTCCAACGCAGGGCGTAGGTAGCGCGGCGCGCCAACACCCGCGGGGTCAACAAAGGCGGAGGGGGGCTAAGCACGCAAAGGACCCGATGCACGCTTGGTGCCATCATACAAGCAAATCGAACGTCATATATACAACAGCCGATTTGCCTGAATCGCCCTACCCTTACAAAATGTAACCCCTTCGGAACTGCACCCACGTGCTTTTGGGACAAACTAACCACTTGGAGTAAGTGTGGGATCGTTACTGCAGAAAAAAAAGGGGCTAAGCAACCCTCAGGTTTGGAGTGGTACTCCCAAGAAGATTAGATATTGGGGGGGGGAGACGGTCCTACGTTGCCATGGCGTCCCTCTCTGCACGGAGCTACCAGGTATGCTATAGCTTTTGCAACTCAAGTGCAAAAAACTTCCGTGCAGATGCCTAGTCAACACAAAAACAAAATATGGGCACTGTCGCCCAAAAAACACTTCACACACAGGTAGTAGAGGCCTCCACTCCACTCCACATCGACACTGCCTAATTTCCGTCCAGTTTGGGTGAAGAAGATGCTCCTCCGAGCCCACCCCAGACCCAAAATTGACGGCCTAATTTTTGCCCGGTCGGGGTTTTAAGAAGGTTTTCCTCCGAGGCTCCCTAGGGCTAAAATTGCACACCGACACGGCTAAACTTCTGTTCAGTTGGGGTTGAGAGAAGATGGCTCTCCGAGCCCCCTCAAAGCGAAAATTGTGGCGCGGATTTCACGTCGCACGTTCACCATGACTTCTCTTGCCGGACCATATGCCAGTTTTGAGAAAGGTGGAGCTAGCTACTGTAGTGGTCCATCTCAGTGGTCCATCTCGAGGAACTTAAGCTCCGACACCTCGAAGCCGGGCATGGGCCACCGGCGAGCGAAGGCCTTGACATCGTCTCCCAAAGCCTTCACGTCCGCGTTGTCCTAAAGCGTTACAAAGGGAGCAGCAAAATTAACGCGGCCGACGGTTAGGACAGCATAAGATAAAACGAACAAAAAAGAAGAGGTGTCTCTCTGGCATGGGTCTGGGCAAGTGGGCACGATGGCGACCTCCCCGCCCCCTCTCCTACACACGGTACCCAAATGCGTGTTAGAGGCAACATCATCTTGACAGGCAAGGCAGCCTTGGCGGACAAAACCGAGGTACACGATAATAAATCCTCGTGTTTGCTTACCGCACTATTGAAAAAACATGTAAAGTAGGGATTTCCACACATATTATGGAGTATTTTGCTACGACGGGGATATAAGGACATTCCGCCTGCTGAATGGACGGATGGACATGCCCTGACAGACAAGACAGCCTCGACTGGCTGACTGCTTGACGCTTGCCGGTGTCCTGGCATCTTTGGAGGCGATGGCCAAGCGCAGGGAACAACCACCGGCCACTACGAGCGGGGTTAGATGCCGAGGGCAGACGCCAACAAACACGTTCCCGACGTCGACCGTCAACCCTTCCGGCTACAGGTGTACTTGGTAAACGGGAAGGCAGCCTGCGTGAGGCACTCCTTAGCGCCTTGGGGGCCCGGGTGGGTGTACCGACTAGTTGAATGGCAAGTAAGACCAGGTTATCCATCGTCTCCGTGAGCGCGCAGTGAAACGAGTAGGAGCACGCGGTGATTATTTGTTGCACTATCGCAGCTGAGACACGAAATGTGAAATGTATCACCCCATAATAGTCTAGCCAAGCAGCTCGGTTTGGTTCGAATAACCGATGATGTAAACATACTACACTTTTTTTCGTCCATGTTTTATCACTTTTTGCGTCGTTTTTTGCCTCTCAAGTCCAAAGGAGTTCTAACCCTTTTATTTCACGGCTGCAGAAATGATCCCACACTAATTCCAAGTAGGTTGTCCCCAAAAAACGTGGTTGCAGTTTTCAAAGCTGTTTATCGCTCCCTTCTCCTCATCGCAGAGCAGCTGGACAGCGTGAACAAAATCTGGCCCTCCCAGGGTATTCTGTGAATAAAATCTGCCCCCCCCCCCCACGGTGTTCTGGACAACACCAAAAATACTATTACGGGGGACCATAGTAAATAGGACCAAATATTGTGATTAAAAGTAGGAAAATATATAGGTTTTTGTGTGTACCGCAGGTCCTATTTACTATGGCCCCCCGTAATAAAACCAATTTTAAACCAAACAGTCTGAGCGACGCGACCCACCTCCATAGCGATGGAGAAGTCTTTGAGCAGCTTGCCAGACGTCTGCTGGATGCCGATGGCCAGGTCGGCGGCACGGGCCATGAAATCCGCGATCAGGCGGAATTCCGGCTCCTTCATTCCGCGCGTGGTCAGGGCGGGGGTCCCGACGCGCACGCCCCCCGGGGACATGGCCGACCTGTCCCCCTGGACGGCGTTCTTGTTGAGGGTGATGTGCACCTTGTCGCAGAGCTTTTCCATCTTCGATCCGGTCAGCGCTTGAGGGCGCAGGTCCCTGCGCCAAGAAAACAAATACGCCACGAGCAAGTTCTTGCAAGATTACATTTCTGCAAGACAACATTTGTTGCGGCACCATATCGCACCACATATTCGAAAAAGGGAACATAAACCCCCGCTACGAACGTAGCGAGTCAAGGGCAAATTATTCCATATATTTCAGAGTAAACTGAAAGTGCAACCCGATAAACAAACCCATGTGGCCTAGGTGTACAAAAAAACAGGACTGAAAAACAAGGAGTTTCCGACGATTTTGGGTGAAGGAGCCCCGTTATTCAGAAATAAAAAAGCCAAAAAGTGCAACCTCTATCGTAGAACCCATCCTGCACCGTATCGCACGAGTTCGAAAAAGGCAACCACGACTCCGCTATTGAACCAAGAAAAAAATGCGCCACGACAAGGTTCTAGAGGCACTACATCTCATAAAACCATCTTCGAAGAATCAAACGCGACTCCGCTATATAGCGAGTCGCCATCTCTCCTACACATCTCGAAAACTGCCCCCACGTTTTTGGGTACAAACTACTTGGATATACTGTGGGAGAATTAGTAGCAAAAAGGAGCTGGCAACAGGACATCATCGGTCGCGCGATTTGACAAAAAAACACCAGCAGAAAGGCAAATCGCCACGCCAAGCCAACACGCCGCGTCAAAACAAGCAGGGCAAGACGAGGGTACCGAGGATCAAGCCAACGTAACACGGTACAGGGGTATACTGAGGGGAGGACTGACCAGAGGAGAAGGTGGTTCTCGGTGCCTCCGGTGCAGATGGTGTAGCCCTTCTTCACCAGCTGGTCCGCACACGCCGAGGCGTTCTTCTTGACCTAATACATGTAGGTGTACCAAGTACAGCGAAAGGGACAACCAAGAAAAGAGAACAAAATATCGAGGGGAAATGTGAGAAAAAAAAAGCAGAAAAGAAGACACAATGCGTTTAAATGAAGATACACGCTACTTCGTTTATACGTTGCCAGGAAGGCGTTTTTTTTCCCCTGCGAAGTCCCGTGCAAGGGCACCACCAAGACTGAAAAACAGGAAAAAAAAAACACACCAAGTTCAGGGGGAGATAGATATACACACCAGGGATATGCGTTGTCAGGAACCGAGACGCGGAACTACACAGGCATAATCTTCCCGCGCTTGCTGGATCAGGCAATCGGTGCGTGGGTCTAAGTTGATACCGACGTGCAACCCAACGCTTTTCGGACGCCGGCCTGTAGGGTTCAGAGCTTTTAGGAAATTCACCACGGTGACTATCGGTCAACGATTCGAGGGTTTTGGTACACAGTACACGGCCATGCATGCTCGAAGGCGACGCCTGGGTTGGGCCACCCTCTCCACTATTGAACACACAGGTCGTTTTGTTTTTCGGATCGCCCGCAATAAAAACGAGAAGTTTACTTGGTGTACATATATTTACCGTTATTTACTTAAACCTATAAATATTTATACTTGTGTACCAGGTATCTTTTGTGCAATATTATAAGGACCCATTAAGAGTATTTAGAGTATGAGAAGCACCGACGATAACATAATCATACCTACTCCTTCATCTCGGGGGTAATGTAATGGTCTAGAGCAATTGGGTGACAATCTACTTGTGGAGTCAGCGTCATGTTTGCAGCAGTAAAACACGAGCAACAAAAGCGCAAAACTACAACGTAACAGCCAATCAAAGTCAAAGCACATCACATCTCACATCAATCACTCATACTAAATAATTCCATCAAGGAGGGAGTGTATAAACCGACGATAAATAACAACATACTTCGTATGGTACATTAAGGAAATAAACCCTCAGTTAGTTGGCTATACGTCGACGGCTGATGTTATAAGTACCTTTTTCTGAATTAAGAACTTACCTGCACGACGTATTCCTTGAACTCGGGGGTCATGCTCTCGAGCAGCTGGGTGGCAACACCAGCGATCTGGTGCTCGTGGGGGCCTCCCTGAAGAGCGGGGAACACCGCGTTGTTGATCTTGTTGGGGAAGTTGCGCTCGTCCTGCATAACACATCAAATGGCGGGAAAAGGGGGCAAAAACAGGCATGTTAGGGAGAGAGAAAAAAAACTCACAAAAAAATGTAACAAAAATAAACTACGAGTACGTACAGTAGCGCGATCGAAGTATTACACACAGCTTGCAAACCAATTTTTCGATCTCGCAGCTGTAGCGTACTTTTTGACTTTTGATAATACCTGGTATGTATTTAGCGCACGCGTTATGATGCAGATTGGTGCAACGTGTACACGATGCAAGGCTTTTTCCTTTGCCGGAAGGATCTAACTCGAATGTACGGCGTGCCCATGAAACTTACGAAAAAAAACGCAATGGCAGCATACAGACGATAGCATCGTGAGGAAAAACAACGAGACTGGGTAGGATTCTTCGCACGCGCCTCGCTCAAAAACGCGCACACACCGCAAGATACCTCCACATCAACACCATCCACACGGGACAGGGGGGTGGGATGTACTCATTGCCATGCATGGCGGTAGATTCAAGACCGTAGACCCTCGCATCCCTACCATGCCCGGACGGAGCACATCGGGCCTTCACCGACCAGGCAGACAATGCTTACACCAAGCGCGAAGCGCAGTGACATGTTCAGCGAGTCGCATGAAGGGTGAGTCGCATCCTACTAAACACCAGGGCTTTTCACGGGTCATGGCCCGAACCGCGGGTCGGGCCAGGAGGCTTTCAAAACCTCTCGGTTTGAGTCGGGTCCGGGTCAGGA